>CAOLHI010004179.1:0-130981 GCA_948474755.1 Ctenosaura bakeri
TGGAATCAAGTAGTAAGCAACACCTCTTCTACGCAACCATTCAACGTACAGGAGCCATCTCCAGATTTCACTGTGGCAACCCTACTAGGAGCTACAGAGGCTCCCCAGCCACTGACAGTTGCCTACCCTTGAATCATAAGCCTTTTCCGCACTAGCCTGTTATAGCGCGATGATTCCACTTTCAATATCCTATGGAATCCTGGGGTTTGCAGTTTCGAGAGGGGCTGGTCGGCAAACCCCAGGATTCCATAGGATGTTGAAAGTGGAATCATCGCGCTATAAGAGTGTAGTGCGGAAAAGGCCATAGAATCATAGAGCTGGAAGAGACCATCCGATCCAACCCATCCTGCCACGCACATCAGAGCACTCCCAACAGATGACCATACAGGCTCTGCTTGAAAACCTCCAAAGGAGGAGACCAAAGTGAGCAACGTTTTACATCCCTGGTCTGTGTCACATGTCAATTCACCACGGGAGTGCTGGCCACGCACGGCACCAGATTGCACGGCCAGACAGAAAATACATTTTTAAAAAAGAGGGCAAGAGCAAGAAGCAAAGAGAAAGGGCCAATGATGCTGAGGCTTAAGCTGCATTTTAAACATTTTCTGCCCGGCGATTTGATGCCGCTGTAATCGTAGCCAGCCAGATAGCCGCTCGCTAATCATATCATTAGGTCAGATTTAGAAAGCTGCATCGTAGCTTATTAAAAGTCGGTTGAGAGCAGATAGGTTTTGAATGGAGGGATCTAATTAACCTTGCTGGAGAGCTTCAAGGCATTGTATTAAGTCAAGAAAATAATTTGGTCCAAATAATTACATTTGAAAAGCCAGGCTAGCTCAGGAAAGGTCGTTCAATGGGCCTGTTAGACCTTTACTCACATGGCAGCAGGCCTGCTGAACCAAGTCTGGGATTTCAATTCCACTCAGTTCAGTGGTGGGATTTTTTCTCGATGGGGTAATGTTCTTTTTAAAACGTGGGAGGTAGCTAGGTGCTGATAAAGTTGCGTTCCTTTAGTGCAGTGGTTCTCAACCTGTGGGTCGTGACCCCTTTGGGGGTCGAACAACCCTTTCACAGGGGTCGCCTAAGACCATCGGAAAATACGTATTTCCGATGGTCTTAGGCTCCATTCCCTCCTCGGTGGTGGTGCGCAAGCGTGAGCCACCCGCTCGCGTCCTCCTGCCCCCCTGTTCAGGAGGGACTAAAATCGCTCCCCTTCTCCGCTACTGGGAGAACCTCCCGTCTGACAGGCCAGCTTGGGGGGGGGCAGCAGCACGGGGGGCAGGACCCCTCCTCGCCACAGCCCCTGCCCCACTCACTACAGAGGGGGGCGCTGCGGAAGGGCCGGGGAGGCCGCAAGGCGGTGCTTTTCCAGGCGGGCAAGCTGCGCCCGGTGCAAAAGACAAAGGTTCTGGGATTCCTCCCCCCAGCCAGGGTCGACACTCTGGAAACTTTTCCCACACTGCCTCTCCCCCAGCAGAAACCAGAGCGAAGCAGGAGCAGAAGCAGAGCCCGGGGGGGGCGGTCTCAGAGTTTTTTCCCAGGGGAGACTCTTTCCCTCCCTGCCCGCCACCCCCATGTTCCTGGCCGGCGAGGCGGCCTTTGCCGGGGTGGGGGAGGTATTGTAAATAATAAATGAATAATTTTATGGTTGGGGGTCACCACAACATGAGGAACTGTATTAAAGGGTCGCGGCATTAGGAAGGTTGAGAACCACTGCTTTAGTGCTTCAAGACACAGAATCAGAATTGAAAGGGACCACAAGGGACGTCTAGTTCAAACTCTCCATCATGAAGGAATCAACAGTTAACGCACTCCCAAAAGATGGCCATCCAAGCTCTGTTTACGGCCTCCATAGAATTTATTTATTTACTCAATTAATTTATATCCTAGTTTTCCACCACCCTATGAGGCATTCCGTTCCATTCTTGGAACAGCTCGTATAGTCAAGAAGTTCTTCCTAATGTTTAGGGGAAAACCCATTTCCTATCGTTTGAACCAACTGGTTCACATCCTAGTCTTTACAACAAATTCATCCCTTTTACCCATGAAGCTGCTGTGATAAAAGTGAGTTTGAAAGGGAGAATTCTTCCTGTGCATTCCTCTGCTCTCTTTTCCTCTCTTGGCTTTTCCTGTACCTACTGGGGTTGGAAATTATGTCCCCAAAAAACTTAACTTGGTATGGGTTGAACTACCCTTACCAGAAATCCGAAATCATGTAACCAAAACTGTTTTGCCACCTACCAGCACCTTTGAGGTGGCTACTGAGGCACTCCTGCTTGTTTGTCTCTCAGTGTTCATAGATTCATAAAATCATAGAGTTGGAAGAGACCCCAGGGGCCATCCAGTCCAACCCTCTGCTATGCAGGAACACCCTCAAAGCACTCTCGACAGATGGCCATCCAGCCTCTGCTTAATAACCTCCAAGGAAGGAGACTCCACTAGACTCCGAGGCAACAGCAGATTCCACTGCCGGACAGCCCTGACGGTCAGGAAGTTCTTCCTGAGGTTCAGGTGGAATCTCGTTTCCTGGAGCTTGAATCCATTGCTCCTTGTCCTGGTCTCTGGAGCAGCACAAAACAAGCCCTCTCCCTCCTCAACATGACATCCCTTCAAATATTTAAACATGGCTATCATGTCCCCTCTTAACCTCCTCTTATGCAGACTAAACATACCCAGCTCCCTAAGCCGTTCCTCATAGGGCTTCATGGCTTCCAGATCCTTCACCATTTTGGTCGCCCTCCTCTGGATACGTTCCAGCTTGTCGACATCTTACTTGAAATCCTTCATCTCTCAGTGGTGCCAGAAAGAGAGAGATTGAGGATCTCAATGATGAATGAGCAGGCAGAAGCAGGCAGCTGGTGGCAAAAAGAGACAGACTGAGGATCTGTGAAATAGCAGGAGGCATGGATTCACCTTGAGCACTATGCTTGAATCCTGACCAATTCACAGTCTCTCTCCAGCCTTGTGTCACCATATACAACACAAGTAGTGAACAAATGAGACACAAGACTATTCCAAAATGCTACTGTATTCCAGAATTTGAAATGTGGAACATTTCTGGTTTGCCATCTGTCAAAGGGAGTGCTTTGACTGTGTCTTCCTGCATGGCAGAGGGGGATTGGACTGGATGAACCTTTGGGTCTCTTCCAGCTCTAGGGCCATTTCTGCACTGCACCGTTATAGCGCTATGATTCCACTTTCAACATCCTATGGAATCCTGGAGTTTGCAGTTTCAGGAGGGGCCGGCTGACCCCTCCCGAAACTGCAAACTCCAGGATTCCATAGGATGTTGCAAGTGGAATCATCACGCTATAACAGTCCAGTGCAGAAATGGCTTAGGATTCTGTTATCTGAATTCAGTTCAAGGTAGAGTTGCACGTGTAATGCTGTTGCACACGAATGTGCATTGCATGTTACATGTTGATGCACATCCACATTTGGTTGTGCACTTGACTGCACCTTTGCTGTTTTTGTTCCAGTTGTGCAACTGTTGCCATTCCAAACAAGGATTGGGTTGCACAGTGTCACCTTTCAACAGACATCACAATCAATGTACGTGCCTGTATGTGAGGTTTATGCCATGTAATCTCAATGGCCAAAAACATTTGAAGGAGACCCTTAGGTCCTCCTAGTTTTCTTTTATCCTAGTCGCAACCCCATAACTGCAGTTCATCCAAACATAACTTTACTGCTGCCCTCCCCCCGCCGTCATTACAGCATCCCACGACTTTCCGTGCTGTCTACTCCATGCTGCAGATATCCTCCCGGGTTGCCCCTCCTTCCATCCCTAGAGGCTTGGAGGGGGAGTTCAAAGGCAGGCCATCCACATCAACCTTGGCTCACACCAACCCATGTCAGCACAGGTTTGCTTGACAGAAATTAGCAGTGATGTTCTCGGACTCAAGAGGATAGAGGCTGAGCCAAGAAAGCTTAGAAAGGGGAAATGTAGAACCTGCCGAGTTGTCACTGCAGCCGGATGTGTTTTGTTTGGGAAGCCGGGGGTGAGCTACAGGGCAAGCTGATACCTGGCAATCCACCATGTTAGGGGAAATGACATGGTGGGTTGCAACCAGTTATCAAAAGACCGATTCTTGCAAGGGGCGGTTGGCAGAGAAATATGCTGGGCACTGATCTATTACGGGCAGGGAGGGCAGGAAAGAGTGGCCACTAAGGTAGTGGCAGGTTAGGTCACATTCCTTAGGAGATTGTCCACAGCATGTGTTGATTATGTTATGTGCATTGTCACTTGCAAATGGTACAGAGGCAAAGGCAATTTGAATATGTAGAGTCGAAGGCTTTCACGGCCAGAATCCATTGGTTCTTGTGGGTTTTCCGGGCTTTGAGACCATGTTCTGGTTGTATTTTCTCCTGACGTTTCGCCTGCATCTGTGGCTGGCATCTTCAGAGGAATAGTGACTATTCTTCTGAAGATGCCAGCCACAGATGCAGACAAAACGTCAGGAGAAAATACAACCAGAATACGGTCTCAAAGCCCAAAAAACCCACAAGAACCAATGAAATTTGAATACTTTTCTCATTCTAATGGAGAAGGGGTTTCTTGACATTTCAATACTCTCCATCTAAAAAAGTGGTCAGCTGCTGTGAGATTTTTTTTTCACATATCAAGATTTTTTTTTTAAAAAAAAAATCTACCAAAAAAAATTAAACTTTTTGCACAGAAAACAATAGCTGAGATCCCACATCGAGGAGATTAAGTATAATTGTACACTCATAGAGTTTCATGTCAGTTGCACAATGCAACCTTGTTTGTGCATTACAGTGTTGCACAACTAAATATGAATGCAATATGCATCAGTGCATAACAGCACTGCATGCAGAACTCTCCTTATGCAGCCTGGAATACAACACAGTCCACTGTGCAAGGAAAAGTGAGACACTCGTTAACTACACACGGACACACAAACACACACAGACCCCTGGATCCTGGTCTGTGTTTTCCAAAGAGAGCATCTTAATTCATACAGAAATATATAAGAACATAACAAGTGCCTAACTGGATTAATTCAGACAAACTTGGAGAGGGGAGCTGGACTTCAACTCCTGACTTCACATGCTGGCTGAGGGATTCTGGGGGTTGTAGTACCGTCTCCCCAAATTGTCCAGGCTCTTATCAGACTTAACAGTCTCTGGAGTGGTTTTATTGTAATGTAACTATTACTGAGCTCCTACATCAGATCCTGGCTCTGTTTATTGCAAGTCCGTGTTCTTCCCCGACTGGCAACAGTCAAGTCCCAGGTGGACCTGCTGGTGTTCTTTACCATTGGGAAAATGAGGGAATGGGTGAGGTTATTTGTTACTATAGTTCAGGCCTACCCGGTGAGAGCACTAGATATCTCTTGATATCAAACTTATCTGGCCTTCACTTGACCTTTTTCTGCCACTCTGCTCCACATGTTTGCGAGGCCACCGGACAAGCACGTAAACAGGTGCAGCCGGTTAATGGTTGGGCATTCCAATCCCCACTTAGGCAGGCAGATTAACGCCACTCTGTTGCTTCAGGGACCTCCTTTTGTAGACACACCTTGCTCAAGCGCGACTTTACACAAAGACGCTCGGCCTCGAGCCGGCACTCTCGTATTACCAAGCCATTTGTATATTGGCTACTCTATTGTTAAATCTGTGCTAAGCTGATCATGTAAAACCTGACCTTTCCCAAAGCTTTGTCCCACTCCAAACTTGCATTGTTCTCACCGAGCATGGCATGGCCTGTAGGCACAATCCACCCTATAAAAACCCCCCGATTCCGAGCACTCCTCGGATCGCTCTGGACTTCCATACCACTTTGCTGTCGTTCGGTCTGACGAGCTCCCCTCAGCGAACTGCACTGAGCTTTCTTTCCCGCAGTCCTCCACTTTTCTCCAGGACTACGAGATAAGGTGTCGTATCACCCATTTCCCCCGAAAACTCTCATTTCTAATTTCCAGTTAGCTGTGCGCTTGTGTTGTCTTTTCTGTTGTTTGTCCTTTAATAAAGCTATCATTTTACTATTTTAAAACCTGTCTGACTGCTCTTCTGACCTGACCCCGTAGACATAGGGTTGCAAGATCCCTGCTAAGTGACCCTGCCTCTCGTTAGCTTAAGAGAGGGCTCGAGTTAATTTCCCCATCTTGTGTTTAATTGGGCGCCCCTCCTGGGACCCCCAGAATACAGGGAAACATATTCAGACCATAAAATAGTGGCTGGACTCAGCTTGGTGGAGGGGAGAAATGATTGCACCCTCTTTTCCTTTTCCCAGCAGCCTAGAACAGCCATATTTTCATGCTCCATGTTGCCTTCCCCTTTCTTTCCCACTGGTAAGAAACAGTAGCAGCCCCTTCTGGGGTTTGGCAGCTGCCTTGGAGAGAGTAAAGGGTGTGATGGAACACAAGGCAAGATAATAGCTCCCCCCTCCACACACACATGCCCTGAAAAGGAACAGATATGTGCCGGAGCAGCACTTCCACACTATATGTCACTAACAAGATGCCAACCTGTGATTGTTATTTGCTGTCACATTCAGGAATCTAGATAATGTGGCGTTGTTATGAAAACTGATAATCCAGCATGGCAATTTGCCGGGGGTTTTTTGCCTGACAATCAGCTTTGCCATGGTGGGGGCGGAGGATGTGTTTCCGTTTGGCATTTATTGTTCTTTGAGTGGTGTGTCTTTTCCCAGCAACGCCCACTACTTTTTTCGGGGTGGGGAAGGATGCCTTTTAACACAGCTTTTTCACCGATGATTTTTGGAGTGCTGCAGGAAAGAGGGGAATAAGACGTCAGGAAATGATGGCATTGAGAGACATTAGCAATCAGAGGCACTTTTCCCCATTAGGTAAACGCTTCAAATCATGTGCTTCCCTCCCATCAACCCTCCCCCTGGCCAAAAGAAAAAAAAATCCAGAAAAATTGTCAGAATGGAAATATTTTGAGATGACTTGAACAAACTATACTTACAAGTTCCAAAGACAAGTCACGTTGGAACAGACCAGCGGCTTATTTGTTTGAATATTTGGTTTACAAAATGGAAGCCCATTCCAGGACAGAAGTGTGATGAGCAACAGACGGGATACAGATACAAATGTTCAAATATTTTGTCTTTGCATAACATCTCTAGTTCTCTCCTCAAGGCAGGAGGAAATGAATTTTCTGTGCAGTTTTTGCCTGATATTTGGATATCCCACAGTGTTTTAAGAAATTATTCTTCACAGAAATACTAGCTGGAAATTTGCAATGGAGCCTCCTTCCTTGCAGGTTTTTAAGCAGAGGCTTGATGGCCATCTGTCGGGATTGCTTTGAGGGTGTTCCTGCATGGCAGGGGGTTGGACTGGATGGCCCCTGGGGTCTCTTCCAACTCTACATTTCTATGAGTCTATGATTCTAATTGCAGTTACAAATGCATAAGCTAGAGTTATGCATCCATAACTGATTCATATGCACAATCCCTTATGTATGCAAGCTATGGCAGTAGTATAGGGAATACGTAGATATCATAAAATTTCCCCAACCCTGCCTTACTAGGCAGCAGCCACTGCCAGCAATGGGGTCCATTCTCTTTTTGATAGGGGTGCTGCAAACTGGCATTCCCACTCCATTCCCACTAGTGATCTCTAGTGCAAGGAGGGGTCGTGACAGGGATCTTGCTTCTATATGTATATAATTTTTATTGAAAGTTTGTCTCGAAAATAACCCCCCCACACACACTTCTATGCTTAAATCTTCCAGTTGAAATTGCTTATTTCCATTCCATTACAGACATAATTTCCATCTTACAGAGAGAAGAACAATTACCTTATTTCTTCTTTGATTTCTCATACATTTATATCCTTACCCAATCCAATACTCTTTTCCATTCTTTCTCAAAGTTCTGGATAGATTTGTTCTTCAAAGAAAATGCTAATTTTTCCATCTCTATCATATCCAGGATTTTTAACTTCCATTCTTCTATATCAATATATTTCTTTTCTTTCCAGTATTGCAGATATGTCAACTTTGTTGCAGTTATTAAATATAATATCTTCTGATGACTTCTTATTTCCCTCTGTTGCCCCAGCATATTTAACAAATAGAGCTCCGATTTCATTTCAAAATCCAGCTTACGAATTCTTTGGATTTCGTCGTGTACCCCCTTCCAAAAAATTTTTGCTATCTTACATGTCCACGACATATGGAAAAAGGACCCTGGCTTTTCATCACACTTCCAACAATTTGCATTCCCATTTTTTGTTATTTTTTGTAATCTTTCTGGGGTCATGTACCATCTGTAAATCATTTTATAAAAGTTTTCTCTTAAATTTAAATTTGGTATTTATTTTACATCTATTTTCCACACTCTTCCCCAAGTTTCTAATTCAATTGAATGTTCCAGATTCTGTGTCCATCTTCTAACCATTGTGTCAGCGCCCAGGTGTGGGAGGCAGCCAAGAGCCAGCTAATAGGTCTTTTCACAGATAAGGCAGACAGGCAATAAATCAAAGGGCTTTACTTCAGCAGTAAGTAGGTAAGGCGGCAGTAAATTAAAGAGACTTTTGCAGAAAAGATATCCCTGGCTGTTACTGCACAGCCGGGCAAAACAGCAAACAGAGTCCATGTACCATGGAGCTTGTTCCTCAGCCGGTCGGGCAGCGTTTCAGGAAGCAAGGCAAGGGTCCCCAATAGCCCAGCAGGCACACCCAAAATGGACAGTTGTGAGCCAACAAAGACCGAAGGCTGAGTGAGTGCTTTTATTAAGCAGGCCCTCCCCCAGGTGCTACCTCAGCTGGAGCTTGATTGCTTGGTGTTTCCTATTTAAACGCTCTGACCTTCTGAGAGCACTCTTTTGCTCCCAATGCTGCTGGTAAGTAGGCACCTGCTCTTGAATCTCTGGGTCTAAGGCAGCTCCTGGTTCCATTGCTGGGGCTACTGGGGCCAAGGGCTCTGCGTCCAGGGCAGCCTCTGGGGTGGGCTGTGCAGCAGGCTCCATGGCAGCCTCTGGGGTGGGCTCTGCTGGTGAGCAGGCTCCATGGCTTTGAAGTCCTCTGGTTCAGACTCAGAGCCTGAGTCCTGGAGTGCCAGGGTCCTGACACATTATATCTTTGACTATTTCTGATTCCATTTCTCTTTTCAGCAATAATTTGACAGGGATCTTGCTTCTGATTGTCTCACCAGAGTCGCTGGTCAAAAGGATTTGTGATAAAATGCTTGGGGGGGTGATTAGATTTTGCCCAGACTTGTCAACCTCTCCCCAGTGCAGTGGAAGCAGGAGTTCTGCCACCAAGCCCCTTCTTGGAGATCCAATCTCCCTTTCCTTCCCTGGGTTCTGGAGAATATAAAGGGCTGAATACTCTCCTCCATTCAGCACCACATTTCAAATGAGCTGGTTTTCTTCTTTTCATATTTCTTCACTGTCTAGCTTTCACAGCCCTACATAGGAATCAGAAATACAATGGCGTGGACAATCCTGACTTTGTTATCCAGTGATATATTTTTACACTTGTGGATCTTGCCTAGTTCTGTTACCCTGTGTGTTGGGGGTCCTGAGAGGGGCACCCAAATATCCAAACAACAACACGAGGTGGGGAAATTAGTCTCGAGCACTCTCTTAAGCTAACGAGAGGCAGGGTAACTTCAGCCAGGATCTTTAACCCTATGTCTGCAGCGTCAGGTCAGAGAGCGTAGCCAGACAAGTTTTAAGGTAACACAAATAACATTTATTGAGGACAAACAACATGAAAGACACAACATACACTAGCTAACTGAGAAATAGAAATGGAGAGCTTTGGGGAATGGGTAATACGACACCTGGTCTTATAGTCCTGGAGGGGAGAGGAGGTTGCAGGGAAGAAAGCTCAGCACGGTTCGCTGTGGGGAGCTCACTGGACGAACCAACAGCAAGGTGGGATGGAAGTCCAAAGTAGTCCAAGCAGTCCAAGAAGGGAGGCAGACTCAGTTATTGGGAAGTGAGGGGAAACTTCACTGGACAAACCGACAGCAAGGTGGGATGAAACTCAGAAGCGATCCGAGGAGGACTTGAAAATGGGGACCTTTTATAAGGTGGATTTTACCTACAGGCTATGCCATGCTCGGTGAGAACAAAGAGAATTTGTAACTGGACAAAGTCATTGGAAAAGGTCAAATTTTACATGATGAACTTAGTGCTGGATGACATTAGTATGGCCAGTATGCAAATGGCCCAACATAAAGGAATGGCTCGGCTCTTGGCCGTGCGTATTTGTGTAGATTCGCACTGAGCAAGGCCGATTTGCATAAAGGTTTTTCCCTGAAGCATCGGAGAGGCTTAAGTTGCCTGCCTGAATGAGCTTTGGAATGTTTACCCATTAACGACCGCACCCCAGACATGCTTGTCCGGAGGACCTCTGCAAACACGTGGAGTAGGGTGGCAGAGAAAGGTCAAGTAAAGGCCGAATTATTTGATATCAAAAGGATATCTAGTGCTCTCACCTGACATAGTAACAGTTCCTTCATCGCTTCCCTTCCAAGTCCTAATCTTCTGATTTCTTGATTGCAACCTCCATTCTTATGAATGCCTGACCCAACTTATGGAAAATCTTGAACCCTTTCAATGTCTTTGTGTGGATGGCTGCTCTAATGCAATCTCTGTCAGAAGAGGCCTTTACCTTTTGGTGGATCTTGGCCTTTTCCTACAACGAAATAGGGAAATAAAGCTACTCTGAAGGCCTTTCCAACCACACTGAGAGCCATGATGGCTAAGCTCACATAACACATTTGAAACATTTTCTGCTGTCTTGCTTTAAAACATGAGAAAAGAAATCCATCACTGCTCCTTCTTTTTAAAAAATAGCAGTTCCCAGAGTTTTCTTGCCTTTGGCTAGAAAATCTTAAAAGATGGAACACTGGTCCCTGATGAAGGGAGGTCCATCACTGGGAAGCTGTGTGTCTAAGAACGAAGCTGGCGTAGGGCAGGAGACCGAGGATCTGAGGACAGAAACCTTGTTAGACTGTTGACTTACGTTCAACGTTCTGTCCTAGAAATGCTGTTTTGTCATCAATATTTCTTCATTAGGAATAATGATTTTTCCACTTTCTCTGCCAGTGGGTTCCCGGCCGTCCAAAAGCCGGATGTGTCATGAATCTCTAAAAGGCACTTATTGGAGGGACTCCTAAAGTGGCGACAATTAGAAAAATAGCAGCTGGTGGCTCAGGCGGAGAGGAGGGGGCGTACCGTGGCACAGCGGGATAGGCGGTTATTGACGGCACCTGCGGGAGCCCTTAGGTGGGCATCTCAGTCCGCCCTATTTACATAAGAAAGATGTCTCAGTCCAGCTCTGCCAAGACAGCATGTTCTGTCTCTTTGGTCCTTCATCTTGCATTGCTTCACAGCCACAGCAAAACCCTGGGGCTCAATGTGAGGTGTGCAAGCATCCAGAAGATGTCTCACTGCAGTCAAAAGGAACAGGAAGAGATCCATCTTTCAATGCTTAGTTTTGGAGCAGTCATTCATCCCATTGTCTAGCCTGGCTGATCACTTAGGAGCAAGGAGTGACTGAGAAACCCAAGTCCAGAATCTTGCTGGCATCTTAGGCACACCTAACTTCCCTTATTGAATGGTTTGGGCATTTTTATCTGATGCAGAAGACCAGTTTTCAATGTCATGGAACTGGAGACAGCATATACATTGTGATTGCATGGCATTTATCTATTTATTTGCTTGAACCTTTGTATCCTACACTCTGTCTAAAGATATCAGTGCAGCCCACAATGAGACCAACCTGACTAATTTAAGACAATATAAAAATATACAAGTGGGCTGGCATTCTGCTAGAAAATTACAATAGTGTACAGAAATCAAGATCAGAGTCAACAGAAGCAGGTGTGGAAGGTGGAGGAAGGAACATCAACAGTTGAAGATGTGCAGATGAAACCATATTACCTGCAGAAAATAGCAAAGAATTGGAATGACTACGGACCAAAGTCAAGGAAGAAAGTGCAAAAGCAGGATAAGAGTCTAATATTAGGAATTCAAAAAAAAAAAAAATGGCCACAAATGATTCATATAACTTTAAAGTGCGTAACAAAGACATTGAAATAGTTTAAGATTTCTTTCCTTGGCTCGATCATTAATCAGAACGGGGACTGTAGCCAAAAACTCAGATGAAGGCTAGGACTTGGAAAAGTAGCTGTGAAGGAACTAAATAAGATTGTCAAATGTAAGGATATATTATTAAATACTAGAAGACAAATAAATCAGCAAATCAATCCTGAGCTCTCACTAGAAGCTAAGGTGCCTCAACTGGGCCTGTTATACTTTGGACATATCGTGAAATGATGTGATTTATTGGAAAAGATGATAATACTCAATAAACTCAGGGGTCTTGGTGGCACAATGGTTAAATGCCGGTACTGCAGCCACAAGGTTGTGAGTTCGATCCTGCTGGGCTCCAGGTTGACTCAGCCTTCCAACCTTCCATCCTTCCACAGATCGGTAAAATGAGTACCCAGCTTGTTGAGGGCAATTAGCTAATACATTGTAAACCGCTTAGAGAGCACTTAGCTGATAAGCAGAACAGAAATACACATGCTATTGCTATTGCTAAAGTGGAAGGCAGTAGGAGAAAAATGTGTATTGATTCAATCAAGGAAGCCACACCTACCCTGAGCCTGCAAGACCTGAGCAGGGCTGTTGGTGACCAAGACTTTTGGAGTTTCCTTTTTCCAGTGAGTTGCTATAAATTGAAGTTGACTTGCCCACAAATAAGAAAGGCCACAAAATTGAGTTTATGCCGTTGCAACTCACTCTTTTGGGTACCGCAGAGCTCAGAATTCAGTTCAAGCATCACAGTAAGCAAAATTTCCATTTCCAACTCAGATTGTAAGCAGTGCAGTTTCCCGATGCAGCCAGTTCTGTGTTGGAGTACAAGGGGATGATTGAGGATGCAACCAGGTATTTTGCTGTAGCTGGGCACACTGCAAGGAGGTCGTCTGCAGGGATGGCCCAAGTGCCCCTTGATGTCCCAATGGATGCCTGCCACAGGATATGCAGCTGAAAGAAAATAGCTGGATTTGTCCTTGGGGAGCCCCTGCTCTCCAACAACAAAAGTGTGTATTGGGGACTCCACCACTTACATGGTGAAATTGTGGGAGGTAGCATAAGGAGATGTTGCAAGGAAGATATATATGTATACCTCCCTATGCCATTATTTCAGAAGGCTAAGAAACATATGAAACAATTTAAGAAAGGCACTAATTTAAAACCATGCACATGCAAGGGCTTGCATAAAACCAATTAGGCCCAAGAAGCTTAGTGAGCAGCCACATTTTCTCTTGGATGACACCAGCGTTGGCGTCAGTCAAGCTTCCAAGGAGAGGGTATTCCACAATCAGGGTGCCACAGCAAGATTCCTCAATTGGAATCCTGTGTCCAGTTCTGGGCACTTAGTTCAAGAAGGATATTGAGAAGCTGGAACAAATCCAGAGGAGGGTGAACAGAATGGTAGAAGCTCTGGAAACTATGAAGCCCTGTGAGGAGTGGCTTGGAGAGCTTGGGATGGCTAGCCTGGAGAAGAGAAGGTGAAGAGGGGACGTGATAGCCATGTTTAAATATTTGAAGGGATGTCACATGGAGGATGGAGCAAGCCTGTTTTCTGCTACTCCAGTAACTAGGACACTCTGAAGCAGTGGCTTCACAGGAGAAGAGATTCCATCTAAACATTAGGAAGAACTTCCTGGTGGTAAGAGCAGTTCAACAGTGGGAGGCGCTGCTGCCTGAGTCTCCTTCTTTGGAGGTTTTAAAAGAAAAGCTGGATGGCCATCTGTCAAAGAGAGTGCTTTGACTGTGCCTTCCTTCAGGCCAGAATGGGGTTGGACTGGATGGCCCCTAGGGTCTCTTCCAACTGTGATTCTGTGACAAGGTCTTCTCTCACATCTTTCCACAGCATATAGCCCTGAGTGGTGGGATGAAGAGGGGGCCTCTCCAGCAGGCCTTAAACGTCAGGCACTTGTATGTGAAGAGATGCTCCCTCAGGTATCAAGGTCCCAGTACCTTTAAGGATTTAAACGTCATTGCCAGTACCTTGAACATGGACGCCACTCCATTATGCATTTACTGGGGAAATTGGTAGCCCGTTTCATTATGCCTTCTGAAATGCATCCCGTTGTTCATCTGACTACACATCCTGCTTCTGACTACATATCCTCAACATTGTGATTCAATACAAAGGCTGACTAATACATTCAAAGTGGAATTATGCACGCCAAGGTTCCTGGGCCCAGTGCTGTTCAATATCTTCATCAATGACTTGAATGAAGGAATAGAGGGCATGCTCATCAAATTTGCAGATGATACCAAATTGGGAGGGGTTGCTAATACCCCAGAGGACAGGATCAACATTCAAAATGACCTGGACAGGTTGGAGAGCTGGGCCAAGGCTAAAAAAATGAAATTCAACAGAGAGAAGTGTAAGGTCCTACACTTAGGTAGAAAAAATGGAATACAGAAATATAGGATGGGGAACACGTGGCTGGATAGCAGCATGTGTGAGAGGGATCTAGGAGTCTTCATAGACCACACGCTGAACATGAGTCAGCAGTGTGGTGCGGCAGCCAAGAAAGCCAATGCAGTTCTTGGTTGCATCAATAGGAGTATGGTGTCTAGATCAAGGGAGATAATGGTACCACTCTACTCTGCTTTGGTTAGACCTCATCTTGAATACTGTGTCCAGTTCTGGGCACCCCAATTCAAGAAGGACATGGTCAAGCTGGATCAAGTCCAGAGGAGGGCAACCAAAATGGTGAGGGGCCTGCAAGCCATGAAGCCCTATGAGGATAGACTTAGAGAGCTGGGTATGTTTAATCTGCAGAAGAGAAGGTTAAGAGGGGTCATGATAGCCATGTTTGAATATCTGAAGGGATGCCATGTAGAGGAAGGAGTGGGCTTGTTTTCTGCTGCTCCAGAGACCAGGACAAGGAGCAATGGATTCAAGCTGCAGGAAAGGAGATTCCACCTGAACCTCAGGAAGAACTAGTAGTGGAGTCTCCTTCCTTGGAGGTTTTTAAGCAGAGGCTTGATGGTCATCTGTTGGGAGTACTTTGAGGGTGTTCCTGCATGGCAGGGGGTTGGACTGGATGGCCCCTGTGGTCTCTTCCAACTCTACATTTACATGATTCTATGATTCTATGGTCAGGGCTGTCCGGCAGTGGAATTGGCTGCCTCGGATTGTAGTGGAGTCTCCTTCTTTGGTGGTTTTTAAGCAGAAGCTGGAGTGCTTTGAGGGTGTTCCTGCATGGCAGGGGGTTGGACTGGATGGCCCCTAGAGTTTC
Source organism: Ctenosaura bakeri (assembly GCA_948474755.1). Lineage (NCBI taxonomy): Eukaryota > Metazoa > Chordata > Lepidosauria > Squamata > Iguanidae > Ctenosaura > Ctenosaura bakeri. The sequence goes on from CAOLHI010004179.1 coordinate 15,274, forward strand.
TTCCAACTCTACATGTCTATGATTCAATGATTCTAAGATTTATACTACACAACCTTGAAATTTCTCTTTTTGCTTATTTGTTTCATTTATATCCCACCTTTCACCCAATGTGGGATTCAAGGCAGCTCGCAGTATAGATTAATAAAAAAAAAAAAAACAGCTAAAAATCAATTGTAATAGTAAAAATTGATTTCAAAAGAGTTAAATAAACTATCCCTTTAAAAAGGGCACTAATTTAAAACAGTGGAATATATAGAAATGTACGTCACGTCTCATTAAAAGGTCTTTCTGCCATAACTGGTTAATAGCCCAAAGCCCATCTGAATAGAAAACTCTTTTCCTGCTAGAAGAAGAAGAGCAGAGAAGGGGCCTCCAGTGATGGGGAGAAGGTGCTCTCTCATGCGTGCCAAAGAACCAGAAAACCAAGATTCCATGGTCCAGGCTTAGTAGGACAGAGACTGGGGTCCATTTCACACTGCGCAGTTTTAAGACCATGAAGCAACAATATTCTTTTCTGCTGCTCCAGAGACTAGGGCCCTTTTCACATGGCATTTGCTATGCGAAAGAGGGCCTGGAGCATCACGCGATTGTGAGGAACGAACCGCACGATGCACTCACAATCACGCGATGCTCCAGGGGCCGGCAGGCGCCGATTGTGCACCTTTTCATTTTCGGCTAGAAGCCAAAAATGGTGGGCGATCACACATTGCTCCCGGGCTCTGCATGCACTTACCTGGTGTGCAGAGCCTCCGGAGCTGGGCTGGTCGCACTTCCTGCCCCAGTGCAGCCTGGGAAACTCCCAAGGTGTGCTGCGGAAGGAAGAGGTGGGGCTCTTACAGGTGCAGGCAGCCCGTGCAGAGCCAGAGGACCCCGGATGCGAGAGCTTCTTGCTGGAGGCTGCTTGAGTAATCCCTGCACCCCAGCTCCAGAAGACGGTGAGGTGCGGAAAGGGCCTGGGACGCTATGGGACACTTCAGGAAAAGAGATGTTAGGAAGAATCTCCTGATGCTAAGAGCAATTCAGCAGTGGAATATGCTTCTACCTCAATGGAGTGTGATGGAGTCTCCTTCTCTGAATTTTTTGTAAACAGAGCTTGGTGTGGCCATCTGTCAGGAATGCTTTGATTGTGTCTTCCTGCCTGGCAGAATGGGGTTGGACTGGATGGCCCTTGGGGGTCTCTTCCAACTCTATGATTCTATAATTCCACTTCAACTGCTTTGGCCGCATCCTATAGGATCCTGAGATTTATAGTTTGTGGGGAGGCACTAGAGCTCCCTGGCAGAGAATTGTCAGCATCCCTCCCTAAATTGCAAATCCCAGCGTTCCATAGATCATCACTGTGGCAATTGAAAGGGCATCATAGCATTGTTAACTGTGCTGTTTAGGAAGGCATTATTATTCTGTGGGTGAGAATTCTAAATACCTGTCCCTGAACTGTTGTTTGACATAACGTCTAAAATAATAATGACAATAAAGAAAGAGAGAAGCTGAGATATGCTCTGTGTCACACTGAGCATCTTGTGGAGATGGAACCGTGAGTGGTTCACTGGGAAGACTCTGCTCTCCCTCCACTGGTCACCCTGGGGGGAAAGCGTTGTGTAAAATGTGATGCTAATGGGTTTTAATTTCATCTCTGTGAACTAGGGATATTAACCACTCCCCAGGGACAGGCTCTTATAAGAGGAACAGCAGGGCTGTGCGTGTGCCAAGTCTGTGCAAAAGAGAGAAAGAACGGCTTCCCTTTCCACCAAGAGAGGATGAGAAGCTCACAAATATAGCTTTAACCAGGGTTCAAACATCGCTTTGCTGTCCAGTCACAAAGGAGCTAACGAAACCCAGGTTCAACAGTGTACCCGCCAAACTACATGTCAAAACACACAAACACACACACAGAAACACACACACACATACTTCTGCTCTCTCTTTCATTAGCCACTAGTCTGATTCCTCCTCTGGCAAAATAAGTTGGCTATCTTTGGACCAGAAAAGGTCTTTGTTCTCTTGCAGAGTGTCAAGAAAAGGTTGGACCAAACCTGTAGAAAATACTTTGTGATGTGGGTTGTTAAGTGCGCCTGTGAAAAGCCATGTGACTCTAGCTGAGTCATGCTGAGTCATGCGGATGAGCAACCAGGGGAAAAGGTTGCATCAGATATGGGGAGAATGCAAAGGTTGGCAGGATTGCATCAGCTGGGGTGTGTATGAATGTAGCTGAGAGCTAGCCAACAAATGCACACGGTGCCTGACGTGTCTGCCGGAGGCTCTGTCAGAAAGAGCAAGCAGAGGGATGCTGGAATGCCTTCTGGAGATTCTTGTAAATATGTACACATTGTAACTTAAGAATAAATTGCCTCCTTGATGGAAGAAAACAATTGGTGTGGGTGAGTTTTTCTGGCTACAGTGCATTGCTGCTAAGATATTCTCTGCTGCAGGGCACACTTCCAAAGCTGTGGGAGCAATCTCTGCTATATTTTGGGCGTGACACAGGGAGCATTAGAACTATAAATTGTAGAATGAAAAGAGCCCTTGGAATTCATATGCAGGAGGGATAGACTTTGCCTAAATACCCTTAAGGCACCATCCGATCCCATCTGATCTTGGAAGCTAAGCAGGGTCAGTGATCATTAGTAGTGGAAAGGAGACCACCAACCAACACCAGGTGTTGTAGGCTATATTTCAGAAGAAGGAACTGGCAAAACCACCTCTGAGTATACCTTGCCTAAGAAAACCCTATGAAATTCATGGGGTCACCATAAGTTGACAGGCAACTTGGAGGCACATGCACAAATATAGTAATGAAAAGAATCTTAGGATATTCAAGGGAGGAAAAAAAGAGAAAGGACCTTGTTCCATCTTCCATATGACATCCCTTCTATGATTCTATGATATGGCATCCTTTCAAATATTTAAACATGGCTATCATGTCACCTCTTCACCTTCCCTTCTCCAGGCTAAACTTACCCAGCTCCCTAAACCACTTTCCATAGGGCTTCATGGTTTCCAGGTCCCTTCCAACCCTATGATTCTCTGATTCCACAGCACATTGGAGTCATCTGCTTGGCTACTGTTGGAACCCGGGTGCCAGTCAAGGTGACTTCCACCCTTAGAAATCTTGCCTTATGACCTCTTGCTGTTCTTCTTGCTGAGGTGGCTAACTGCTCCATGTGTCCCTTTGCCCCAGGCCGCTGTGCGCGTTGTGGAGAGAATGTCGTTGGCGAGGGAACCGGATGCACCGCAATGGACCAGGTCTTCCATGTGGAGTGTTTCACTTGCATGACCTGCAGCAACAATCTCCGGGGCCAACCTTTCTATGCGGTGGAGAAGAAGGCCTACTGTGAGCCCTGCTACATTGTAAGTACACCCCATACCTCTATCCTCTCTGCTTTCAGGAGTAGTTGAATGATTTCTGTGATCTGGGGCAGGGAATTGACACCGTTCTTCATGCTTTTGGGCCCTTGATTCCTATCATTTCTAACCCCTGCTGGCTGGAGAGGATGGGACACAGAGTCCAATAACAACAGCAACAAGTGTTATTACTATTATTATCATGGGCTGAATATCCCTTATCTTTAATGCTTAGAACCAGAAGTGTGTTGAATTTTGGATTTTTTAGGATTTTGAAATCTTTGCATATACACAATGAACCATGTTGGAGATGGGATCCAAGTCTAAACACAGGCCCTTTTCACACAGCATTTTCTATGCGAAAGGGCCCCTCGAGCGTCGTGCAAATGTGAGGAGTGGTCCACACGACGCACTCACATTTGCGCGACGCTCCAGGGCCTGGCAGGCACCGCTCATGCACTTTTTCATTTTCGTCTTTAAGCCAAAAATGGTGCACAGTCACACATCGCTCCAGGGCCCCGTGCGCACTTGCTGTGCGTGCGGAGCCTCGATAGTTGGGCCGGTTGCGCTTCCTGTCTCAGTGCAGCCTGGGAAGGTCCCAGGCTGCACTACGAAAGGAAGAGGCGGGGCTCTTGTGCAAGCAGGAAGCTCGTGCGGAGCTGAAGAAACCTGGACGCGAGGGCCTCTCACAAGAGGCTGCTCTCGCAAGCCCCGCACCTCAGCGCCGAGAAAAGGTGAGTTGTGGAAAGGGCCACAGAATTCATTAATGCTTCATATATGCCTTATACACATAGCCTGAAGGTGATATTACACAGACTTTTTAATAATTTTGTGTTGAAACAAAGTTTGTCTACACTGAACCATCAGAAAGAAAGATGCCACTACTTCAGCCACCCATTTTGGATTATGGAGCATTTGAGATTTCAGATTTTTAGATTAGGCATGCTCAACCTGGGTGGTGGTGGTGGTGGTGGTGATAGTCAGATTTCTCTGTCATGGTCTACATTGTGTAATTTCATGCATACTTCACTAGGAAGCAGAGGCACTAACGAGTCTTCCTCGCAAATTGCAAAGATGTGTATCAGAGTACCGGCAAGGGTATCGAATATGTGTCAGTGCTGATGCACTATGGTCGTGATACACAAGGGTCACTCTTCTGGCTCCCATGCATAGCAATGTCCCAGCAGCCTCTTGCTAAATACAGATGTTGCAAAGCTCTTTTCCACAGATGTAAATCCACTTACAAAATTGCACCTTCCCTGACTGAATTCCGGCCACTAATAGTAATAGCAACATTCGTTCATTCATTCATTCATTTCATTTTATCACAGCATTTCTATTCTCCGCTTTGTCACTAGACCTCAGGGGAGCATGCAACGCAAGTGATTTAAAACATTTCCAGATTAAAAGCATAAATAATTTGTACAACATAAAAACATGTTTATTTATTTATTATATTTACATGCAAGCTTTCTCCCATAGCGGGACCCGTTAAACACATTAGTGATTTTAAAACCACTCTAAAGCTACAGTTTTAGAAATCATATCCATTTACACTTGAAATATTTTATTCTTCTTTGCATTTACACTCCACTTTTTCCCAACAATGAGACTCAAGGTGCCTTACAAATTATTAAAACCAATATAGATTGAAAGCCCATACAAAAACATTAGTAAATGTGTGTGTGTAAAAAATAATTAAAATATATAGACTTAAAACCATCTAAAATTCATTAAAAGACAATATAAAAAAAAAAAACCAGCAAAATGGCACAGCATGTCCATCATTGTCAGTTCCTAAAAGCTTCATGGAATAGGAAATTTTTTACCCATGGGCATAAGGAGATGGAAGCATCCCAGCCTCTCTAGAGAGGGAATTCCAAAGGTTGGGAGCAGCTACTGAGGAAGCCCTGTCTCCCTGTTCCTACCCAATGAGCCGGAGAATTTGGTGGGACACAGGCAGTTTCTGCACTGGACTGTTATAGTGCTATGATTCCACTTTCAGCATCCTATGGAATCCAGGCATGTACATTGATTGTGATGTCTGTTGAAAGGTGACACTGTGCAACGCAGTCCTTGTTTGGAATGGCAACAGTTGCACAATTGAAACAAAAACAGCAAAGGTGCAGTCAAGTGCACAACCAAATGTGGATGTGCATCAACATGTAACATGCAATGCACATTCGTGTGCAACAGCATTACACGTGCAACTCTACCTTGAACTGAATTCAGATAACAGAATCCTAAGCTGTTTCCGCACTGGACCGTTATAGTGTGATGATTCCACTTGCAACATCCTATGGAATCCTGGAGTTTGCAGTTTCGGGAGGGGCCGGTCAGCCCCTCCCAAAACTGCTAACTCCAGGATTCCATAGGATGTTGAAAGTGGAATCATAGCGCTATAACAGTCCAGTGTGGAAATGGCCACGGAGAAAGGTCTCTCCTAAAGATCTTAGGAGCTCAAACAGACCTGGAGCTAGAACAGACTAGATTAACTTCTATGCAGCTACCTTTCCTGAGCTAGAACATTGATCTAATGGAGTAACACTATTTGTTCACTCTGAATATCTGATTCCTGAGCTTTGTTAAAATATCTTTCGCTCCTCCCATTCATGTTCCTGAGAAATGCTTCTAAAAAGCCGAGTAAATTTCATACCTGTAACAGGAGAGCTCAGGTTCACCTAGAAGAATTGTCAATTGAGGACAAACAAGAAAAGCACTTTGTTACACAGCGCATTGTTAGTTTAAAGGCTTCCCTTCTGCAGTGCATGCAGATCATTAGCAGCTGGAAGGACTGGAGAAGGATGTGAGAAAAATTCGTGGAGAAAGAAGGGGCGGGGGAGAGATCTTTCAACCCCTGCCAACCATAGTGGCTAAATGGCTCTCCTGCCTCCAAACCAGTTTCTGTTTGCTTCTTACACACAAGAATGGAGACTTCCAAAAGTTTTCTCCCTCCTGGCAAGATTACGAGAGTTGTGTGTGTTTGCTTGTTTGTTTGTTGTTGAATGATTTTCCACATGTGGGGACTTTATTGTGAAAATTTCATTTGAGCATTAAAAAAAACAAAGGGGTTGGGTACAAAATACAATTTTCCGGACAAACCTCCCCCCCCCTTTTTTTTTGTACAAATGCAATCTTATTTGTAAAAACAGGATTTTTGCAAAGAAGTCCCAAAATGCAAGCAGAGAAGGAAAGACAGAAAAGGGAAGGGGAAGTAGAGAGGAGAGGAGAACAATAAGGCAAAGCAAGACCACTAACCGTTTCTTCATCAAGGACACAAGTATTTTTCTGTATTCTTTACATTCCTAAAATCTAACTTGTTCTCAACACCTGTGGTTTTGAGGCAGAGGACTTTCAAAGAGCAACTACTGTATTTTTATTATTATTATTTATTTGTATCCCGCCTCTCCATATGGATCGAGGCGGCAAACAACTTACAAATAGCATGTATTTCGAAAGATTTCTATACATGCCCCCAACAAGCTGGGTACTCATTTTACCGACCTGCGGAAGGATGGAAGGCTGAGTCAACCTTGGAGCCCGGCAGGATCGAACTCACAACCTTGTGGCTTGCAGTACTGGCATTTAACCCCTGCGCCACCAGGGCTCCCTACTGTAAAAAAGCGAGATGGTGGACTTCATAGACCTTTGGTCTGATCCCATAAAGCTTGTCTTATGTTAGGAGGCTATTCCTGTCATTGAGGGGGAGGTAGGGTCTCTACTAGAAAATATGACGAGTCCTCTCCAGTCTTGGGCCATTTCTGCACTAGCCTGTTATAGCGCGATGATTCCACTTTCAACCTCCTCTGGAATCCTGGGGTTTGCAGTTTCGGGAGGAGTTTTGCAAACTGCAAACCCCAGGATTCCAGAGGAGGTTGAAAGTGGAATCATTGCGCTATAACAGTCTAGTGTGGAAATGGCCTTGGACTGAAGTCAGCTCCTCAGACATCCCAGGGATCAGTGGTGAATTACAGGGAGTACAGAGTCAATTTTTTGCCCCTGGGATCCCCCAGGTGCTGCCAAAGTGCCAAAAATGACCCCCAAACACAAGAGGTATACAGGTGTCCATTTCCAGTTCATAAAAATAGAGGTTTTTAATGTTAAACAGTTCAGGGGTCCTGCAACCTATCTAAACAGTGAGTCCCTATAAGTGAGAGCTTCTAGGAGAAGGAATTCACCCTTTTTTCCCAGAAAAAGGGAAGTCACAGGATCTGGAGGGGTTGAAAGCACAGACTTCTGTAATAGTCTGGGCAGGTTTCCTTTCAAATATGCTTTTGACATGCCAAAAAATCCTTTCCAAAAAAAGAGAAAAAAAAAGGAAATATATCAGTCCTAGCAAGATTTTTTTTTGTCCTTCAACAGCAGCAAAAAAAATGCCAGTGCTTTTTGTTCTTTTTTTGGAGAGAGGGAGAGTGCAAGGGGAAAGGTCAATTTTTGGGAGCTGTGACACAAAAACAGTTTTTCAACACACACAAAAAACACAAGTAGGCATTTCCATTCAGAAAACACAGCTTTGCACCAAAAATTATTTTCTGCACAATTTTTTTTCCCTGCACTTTGTTTCTTTGTGTAAAACGTTTTATGCACATTTGTTATCAGGCAGGGACCCAAACTTGAAAAATTATTGGAGAATGCACAAAAACCCTTGTAGTCTTGCCCAGCGACCAGGAATCTTTTGTTTTGTTGTTGTTGTTGTCATCACCATGGATGAACTAGATAAGTCAAGATTTCCATCTCCTCTAACAGAGTCCCAGGTGCCACCAAGAGACTTTGGTCTACATTCCTTCCAGCTCCTGCTTGCATTTTGAAGGTGAACCTTTTGGAAACTTAGGTCCATTTCCCTTTAGTGTGAAACTAAAAATTTATGGAAGCATAAAACAAATGTTTGAGGCCAGCCTCATTGAATTCATGGTTTTTCCTGGAAATGAAGAAAAACCTTTTGGGGAGAAAGGTTACAATCAAGGTTAAGCTGATTTAACCCATGGCAAGGCAGAAGTAGTGACCAAAACCTTGGATGGAAATACCATGCCTAGAAAAAGGGCCCATCTTTGCTTAGAACTATCTATATTTTGTGGATAGGGCTGGACCTCTTGGACAGATCTTTCAGAATTGACAGTAAAGTCCAAAGCAGATTCAGTGCCACTTTGAAATGGGAACTATCAGCCAGCCCCTGTTGACCATGGAGTATATCTTCTGAAGAAACTGGAGATGCACCTCAAGGTGCTCAACTGAGCGATGTTTTATTGCCTGTGTCATTTCGGGTTGCATATGCTCTCAAAGGCTTTTTCAGGGGCTTCATAGAATCCTAGAGCTGAAAGAGACTCCAAGGGTCAGATGTAGTATCAAACAGAACTTTTTCCCTTTTTTAAAAAAAAAATCACTATGGGGGCTATAGAAAATATTATTTCAGAGAGTTTTGACCAATTGGGACCATTATAGAATCAGAGATTTAGAAGAGACCACAAAGGCCATCACGTCCAACCCCCTTCTGCCATGCAGGAAGACACACTGAAAACATTCCTGACAGATGGCCATCCAGTCTTTGCTTTAAAACCTCCAAAGAAGGAGACTCCACCACACTTCCAATTGACTCCACTGTCCAATTGCTCTTACCCTGAGGAAGTTCTTTGAAGGGATGCCATGTAGAGGAAGGAGAGGGCTTGTTTTCTGCTGCTCCAGAGACCAGGACAAGGAGCAATGGATTCAAGCTGCAGGAAAGGAGATTTCACCTGAACCTCAGGAAGAACTTCCTGACGGTCAGGGCTGTCCGGCAGTGGAATCTGCTGCCTCGTAGTGGAGTCTCCTTCCTTGGAGGTTTTTAAGCGGAGGCTGGATGGCCATCTGTCGGGAGTGCTTTGAGGGTGTTCCTGCATGGCAGGGGGTTGGACTGGATGGCCCCTGGGGTCTCTTCCAACTCTACATTTCTATGTAGATTCTATGATTCCTAATATTTAGGTGGAGTCTCTTTTCCTGAAGTTTGAAGCCACTGCTCCATAGTGTCATCATCACTGGAATACAGAAAACAAGCTTGCTCCATCTTCCATATGACATCCCTTCAAATGTTTAAACATGGCTGTTATGTCACCTCTTAATCATCCTTCTATGCCCTCCATCAGCCCGGGTTTCTTTAGTGAGAGTTTCTTAAAGGTGAGATACTGAAGGCACAGCTGCAAATAATTCCAATGAGGAGGAAAACTAGGAGATGTTTTGCTCCTCATTGGAATTATTTGCAGCTGTGCCTTCAGTATCTCACCTTTAAGAAACTCTCATACACCATGAATTCCCTTTCCCTTGAGCATTTCTACCCATGAGATCTCACCGATTATTTCCCTAAGCTTACCAAAATCAACTCATTTGAAGTCCAGAGTGTGACTACATTTGGCTTCCTCTGTATAACAAATCCCAAGAGTCACTCCCACCCCAGGAACCCACTCTTCCTATTGCACTGACGAGTTCATTTCTGTTCGTTACAATAATTTCAAACTAGCTAATCCGACAATAATTTCCTTGACCTTTTGGACAACGAAATTGTCAATTTGTTGGATCTTACATTCTTCACAGAATTTGATTTTCAGCAAATATTGGGGGGCGGTTGAAATCTCCCATTACTGCTATTTCATTTTTGAAAATTTGGTCATCTGTTCTAGGAAGTCATCATCCAGATCTTCAGTCTGGCTTGGAGACCTGTAGTAGACCCCCCACAATAATATCACTGTTGCATCCCTCTCCATTAATTTTCACCCAAATGCTCTCAACTTAATTTTCATCCTGGTTTTCATCATGTCATGGACCTCCTCACAACTGTACAGATCCTTGACATATGCTACTTCTTCTCCTTTCCTGTTTGGTCTATTTCTTTGGAATAGGTTATCCATTTCCATTACTACTTTTCAATTGTGCGACTCATCACACCAGGTTTCAGTGATGCCTATTAAATAATATTTGCCATCCGGTGTTAAGAGTTCAAACTCATCTTGTTTTCCATGCTGAGATTATCTATGACCGTGGGTCATTGTCCCTGATGATTCCTTGTTGGTTTGTTCTGCCCACTCTTGGGTTCTTGCGCTATTGGTCCAAGTTCCCCTGTGTCTTTAAAGCCGTTATTCTGTTAGTACACTGCCTCTACCATTGGCAAGATATCTGTCAACTGAGTTCCTTCACACGTGTATCCAGTTTCTGCTGTGGATTTTATTGGGTGCTCCCCAGGTTTTGCTACTCATGTAATATCTCCAGCCAGTTCTCCAGCCCTTTTGTGATTAGTTAGAAACACAACAACAACGGCAACTTCTATGTGGCCAATTCTTGGTCATCATTTTGCAGATGAGAACATTTGGCTCCATATTTCTTTATTCACTAAAAAAAATGCTTCCTATCAATATATAGGCTACACAGAAGGGTTGGGCATCTGTATGAGGCAGGGAGTAAGATTTGTCTTTGCAGCCCCCTTTGTGCTGACCCCTAAGAGACATAATGTCCCTTCTAGTTAGCATCTTTAGCTATATTTTTCAGTTTTTAAAGCATTTCTGGAATTTGGGGTGGGGGAGCAAATTAAACAGCCACATTTGCAGCCGTTTGTGGATCATTTGAGCCATTTTTTTGGTGCAAAATGACCTGAAATTTGGCTGGGGAAAAAATGGTGGAAAAGGTGAGGTCACATTTCAGGGGACTTTGAAGGCCTCACATGTGGAACTTGTGGGCCCCATGCCATCTGTCCCCCCCCCCAATTTGAAGAGCCTTATATTTGTAATGGGGAAATCTTCTAAACTGGATCTGAGTTGCCTCCACACCACCACCGTTCCTGCTACTGCACTGAACCTGCTGCAGTTTGGAGGTCCATCTGCATTAAGGCAGCCTAATAATGGGTTGAGATTATTTAATCTCATTACTTACACACTTCATTAGCCTGAGTGAATTGTTGGCAAGGGTTCAGTAAGCGTCTTCTGTTCAAAGATAAAAGGATGAGCAAGAGAGCACAGAAGGATCGCCGTCCTCTCTAGTCCTTCTTTCAGATTTATCATCCCATCTTTGTTAAGGCATAAAAGAAGGGTAATTGGCTGGCTGAACAAGCAGCCCCATAATCAGAACCGCTCTGAGCACCGAGGCTCAGATAAAAGCATTTATTGCTCCTTTGGCTGTTTCTGTGTTGCCCACAACAACTGGCCCAGAGGTCCTGAAAGGGCACCTCGGAAGGGTTCTTAACTTCTCTTACCCTGGGGAGCTCAGTGCAGTGAGGTGAGTGAGATACTAAAAATTAACATTCAGAGTGAAGGTAAAGGGAAGATATAAACTGAGGCCATTTCTGCACCATATCCGTCTCCGTTGTCATTCCATCACAGGCCATTTCTGCACGACACTCTTATAGCGCGATGATTCCACTTTCAACCTCCTATGGAATCCTGGGGTTTGCAGTTCTGGGAGGGGCCGACTGGCCCCTCCCAGAACTGCAAACACCAGGATTCCATAGGAGGTTGAAAGTGGAATCATCGCGCTATAAGAGTGTCGTGCGGAAATGTTCACAGTCCCAGCAGTGCCACTGCCGGGTTGGAAGTGTGACATGAACTCTCCCCTCTGCTTCTGGCCAGCCGCCTCTGGAAGGGTAGCAAAAGTGACATGCGGCTTCCTTCCGCAGTTGGAACATGGCCACTTCCCATGTTGCACTGGGGAAGGCAGCGCTGTGCTTCCTTCCTTTCCACATGACCGCCCACAATGGAGCGTTGTGTGATCAGGGGGCCATTACCAGACTTTTTTCTGGTAATGGAATATCCCATGATTGTGACCGGTGGGGATACGTTGGCAGCGGGACAAAGTCATGTGAAAGTGTGACTTGTGGACCGGCAATAATGCATCCCCATCGTGGGACAGTGACATTGCATGGAATAGCCTGACATCCTATCTTGTGTGTAGGCACTGTAAATTTACACCTGTGTAGTTAAATGATGGTTTTACTTTAACACCCTTCTGTTGTATCCTGCCATTGGGCAACCGATGGTGCATCTGCACGTGTGCCTGTTTCATATTCCTTTGTGAAATGAGGATACCATAGGCCCTCTGTATCCCTGGGTTCAGCATCCACAGATTCAACCAACAACAGGTCAAAAATATTTGGGGGGAAAAAATCAAAAAATCAAATCTTGACCTAGCCATGTGCCAAGCACTGCACTGATGTGTAGGCATATCTTGGTGTAGACTTCCACCATTTTACAGATCCTCAGGCTCTCTCCATCACTCATTTGAGTGGATCCATGGATTTTGGTATTCAGGGGATGGAAGAGGACAAGGAACCAAACCCCACTGGATACCAAGGGCCCACTATAATGCACAATGATTGTTTCCAGGATCCCAGTGAATAAAATGATGCGCTGTAGACATTGACAAGAAGTCACGCACCACCCTCGAATACACAGCTGAGTGTGCTACTTCTACACTTGTAGAACTCTGCAACAAGTGCATGAGGAAGAGAATTTAGGTGCATGCAAAACATACCCAGCTCCCTTAGCTGCTCTTCATAGAGATTCATGGTTTCAGACCTTTGGCCATTTTGGTCGCCCTCCTCTGGACACGTTTCAGCCTTTCAATATCTTCCTTGAATTGTGGTGCCCAGAACTGGACACAGGATTCCAAGTAAAGTCTGACCAAAGCAGAACAGAGTAGTGCTATTATTTCTCTCGACTTAGACACTATGCTCCCATTGATGCAGCCTAAAATCACATTGGCTTTTTTAGCCGTCACATCACAGTATTGTTCAGTTTGTGGTCTTCTACAACACCTAGATATCTTTCCCATATACTGTGGTCAAGCCAGATGTCACCCATTCCTAAAGAATAGAAAAGGATAGTATAGAGATTTTTTTATAATAAAACCTGGAATGGATTTGCTGCTCCACAAACCTGGAAACCAGCTGTTGAGACTGGCTGAGCTTCTCCCCAACCCCTGCCAGCTCTAACCCTTGGAAAAGGGAGGTGAGGAAGTAATGTAAACTCTCCATCATTTTCCTCGCCTTGCAAAAGCCACGGAATTAGCTGCTTAGAATGAGAAGCAGGACAGCAGCTGTGGTGGCCCAGGCTGGCGTGGTTTGCATTGCAAATGCTAAATCTGCTAATGTGTTTCCAATTATCCGTCCTGCGCCTTTACTCAGCCTCTCTTCATTTGCCATTATTCATGTAATCTTAGGAGCCTTGTCATGTTTCCCCCGCCCTCTGTCTCACACCAGCCGCCCAAGTTGTTCAGAACTGTTTTGCAGTTAATTAGCTCATGAGAGACTGGAAGTTGGTGGCCACCTACATCCCTCTCTGCTTGGGACTTCTTCCAGCATGCTGGGACACCCAGTGTCATGGTTGCCTTTTGGACAGCGCTGCATAACATTGGAAACCTAGACTCACTCTCCAAGCTTTGCAAAGGATAGCTACACAGTAGTTATAGCAATTTCATACCCCTTAAGCTGCCATGGCTCCATCTTGTGGAGTGCTTGGGTTGGTGGTTGTGGAGGGGAACTTGGTAATTCTCCACTACAGAGTGACAGAACAGTAGTTCAAGGGACAGGACTGCCATAGTGATTCTCAGCCTCTGGTAGGACCAGTGATTGGGGATTCTGGGAACTGCAATCCAAGACTGAGACCCATTGCACCATAGTAGTCCCCCCTTATCTGTGGAGGATACATTCCAAGATTTCCCAGGGATGCTTCCACCCACGGATAGTAGCAAACCCTGTGCTACCAGATAGTATGAAGCCTCTCTATGGTCCTTGTGAAGCTGGAGGTCCACAACTATTTCCTGTAGTGATGTTGGTGACAGGCCAGTTAAAGGAGGTGAGAGGGCGGGCAGGCAAGGTATAGGAAGCAGGACCCAGAGCAGGCTGTGTGGGTGCCATTGCCCAGGTGCCAGGGGGCAGATTAGGGCAGGAGGAAGGTGGGTTAGGGAGAGAAGAGGTTGACCACAGGTAGCAGAAACTGCAAAAAGTGAAATTGTACAGAAAAAAAAAAAGATCAGTCTGTTCTGGCTAGGAAAAATAAAAGGTGCCTACAAAGGGTTTTGGGGGTAATTGACTGGAGGGAAGCACAAAATAGTGCAGAGTCTTCTCTTGACCGAACTCAATAACCAGGCTTCATGGATGAGTCCAGGAAGGTTTTATTAGAGTTTAGGTTCAGCACACAGACAACACTTTTGCCAGAACTGAGACTGCAATACAAGCTTCAATTTTTAGACCCCCACGTCCCCTCCCAACACTCTCCTATTTCACATCCCATTCCCACACAACACTAGATTATACCAGTCTATTGGAGTGACCTTCGTTGCCATGCTCCAACCCGGCACTTCTTCCCGTTACCCAAACATCAAGGAGATCAGAGCAATATGACCACAGCATAGCTCAGCATGACCAAGGAGCTTAACTTGGTGGCCCTCTGATAGCTGGGATGGATGAACATCCTTGTGGCCACATGTGGCCCGTAGGCCGCCCTTTGCCCACTACGGGCTGGGTGAACTGACAGTCTGACCAAAAAAGACAGGTTGATCTCTTCATAGGGAAGGCTGTAAGCTCGGTGGAAGAGCACTATCTTGCATGCCAAAGGTTTCACTTCAGTCTCCTGCCTCTTTTTTCAAAATATCACATGATGGGAAAGATTTTTCTTGCTACCTCCTTGTCTAGCTAAGGTGCCTAAGAGCCTGGAGAGCAATTCTGGTGAGGTACGTAGAAGACGGTGGGCTGTGTAACCCATAAGCGTAAAGGAGCTTTATGTACGGCCATTTCTGCACCACACTGTTATAGTGTTATTATTCCACTTTCAACACCCTGTGGAATTCTGGGGTTTGTAGTTTACTGAGGCCAAAGAACTCTCTGGCTGAGAATTTAAATGCCCCTCCCTAAACTACAAATCCCAGGATTCTATAGGATGTTGAAAGTGGAATAACAGCACTATAACAAGTGTAATGCAGAAATGGCCCTCGAGTAGTTATCTAACTAAACTGAACACACTGAAATTAGGCCAATATAATACTATAAAGTCGAAGCACTAAAAGCATAGCCAGCAGGAAAAGTGTAAAGATATATCATTGAAAATTAATGTTAGGATTGTCCGTGCAATCGTATTTACACTTTCAATGTATGGTTGTGAAAGCTAGCTGGTGGAGAAAGCTGATAGGAAGAAACAACTCATCTGAAATGTGTTGGTGGAGGAGTGTTTATGGATATCCTGGACTGCTAAAAAGACAAAGGAATGGATCTTAGAGCAAATCAAGCCTGAACTCTCCCTAGAAGCCAAGTTGACTAAAGTGAGGCTCCCATTCTTTGGACGTATCATGAGAAGACCTGACTCCCAAGAAAGAAGATAGTCCTTGGGGAAGTGGAAGGCAGTAGGAAAAGAGGAAGACTGCATTGTAGTTGGATAGACTCAATCAAGGCAGAGATGTCCCTAAATCGGTAAGACCTGAGCAGGGCAATTCAGGATAGGGTGACCTGGACCAGCCCCTCCCGAAACTGGATTCCATAGGATGTTGAAGGTGGAATCATAGAGCTATAACAGCCTAGTGCAGAAATGGCCTTGGAGTTCTGTCATCCATAGGGTCACCGTTGGTCAAAGTCGACTTAATGGCAGTTAACAACAAAATCAAATTTCTTAGCCATTCCAGCTTTCCTTCCAAAAAAAGGAAAAGGTGTATTATGATTTCAAAGCCCCTCCCTCAAAGACCAAGTTTTGCTAAGGCTTTGTGGAGGAGAGGATTGAGTAAGGATGGTGTTACCATTGAGAAAGCCCTGCTCCTTAGAGTTAGAAGTTGCCCCAACTGGGATCTCTCTGTGGCAGGGCTGGTTTGTTATGAGAAAAGGCAAGCATTGGACAAGACTGTTGCAAAGCGGAATGAAAACCCATTGGAGGAAATGTGTAAGCATCACCATACTCATGGTGTCGGTTAATCACGCACAGATTTGGACTCACCCGTAAGAATTGCTGAATTTCCTTTTGTAGCCAATGACTTCTCTCTTTCTGAAGATCTGAAACCATGCAGTGGAGGAATCCCACGTAAGTCCGCGAGGGATGGGAAAGAATAGGTGCAGTATCCTTGCATACCCTCTTTGTGAAAGATTGACGAGTGTGATGTTTGTCTAGTGCCAGCTGTCAACGTTCCAGCATCAGTATTTATCAGAAGGACATCGCCCAAGGACAGTTCGCTTTGGCTGGGGAGGCAGCTCTGCACCAGGCAAAGGCATCATTTGCCAACGCCCGGTGGAGACATTCTCCCTACCACAGGCATTTCCCCCAGTGATGTCATCTCTGTTCCTTTGCGACCCATATTCCCCCCCTCCCCTAGATCTTCTTCTGCACTCACAATGCAACTAAGACTCATTGTGGCTAATGATGGAACACCCTTCCTGGAACTGATCTGGTTTTCACTGCAGAGTATTTTCAACATAGAATCATAGAAATGTAGAGTTGGAAGAGACCCCAGGGGCCATCCAGTCCAACCCCCTGCCATGCAGGAACACCCTCAAAGCACTCCCTTTGACAGATGGCCATCCAGCCTCTGCTTAACAACCTCCAAGGAAGGAGACTCCACTACACTCCGAGGCAGCAGATTTCCCTGCCGGACAGCCCTGACGGTCAGGAAATTCTTCCTGAGGTTCAGGTGGAATCTCCTTTCCTGCAGCTTGAATCCATTGCTCCTTGTCCTGGTCTCTGGAGCAGCAGAAAACAAGCCCTCTCCTTCCTCTACATGGCATCCCTTCAAATATTTAAACATTATTGTTAGGGTGGATAAACAAACTATACCTCACCATATCCCTGGGTGGACATGGAGCTGACAAAGTAGAGAGGAAGAGAAGAGAAGAGAAGAGAAGAGAAGAGAAGAGAAGAAGGAAAGAAAGAAAGAAAGAAAGAAAGAAAGAAAGAAAGAAAGAAAGAAAGACAGACACAAGTAACTTTGGCCAAAGGATCCATCCAAGTATCACCATAGACAGTAGTGATAAGGGAGGATGATTTATTCTTTCAGGCTTCCTTTCTTATACTATTTTTATGTTTAAAGAATACTGAAATGAAAGAAAAGACTCATGCATCAGCGTCAGCAAAATTACAGTTTGTACATGTGTTACATTCTATCTGACCGCTAACTTCTGGAGTCTACATGACTCTGTCAGCATCCTGGGTCATTCTCAAAGACAGGGTGAAATTGCTGAATGGATATAATGTATATACATATATACTGGGAAAAAAATTCTTTCTTCTCTTTCCTTCCTTTTATGTGAGATTAAAATAAAATAAAAATATACTGGGGGAAAAAAAAGATATCTCAGACATTAGCAGTGTCCTTCTCTTTGCACTTACTGTCCAGGGACATGTACTAGGCAGGACAAACAATTCTAAAGCTAGGTTGTTCAATGAGCCTTGAGTGTCTAAAACCAATTAATACCATAGCAAATTGTTAACACACATCAATTCTATAGCAAGTTACAGAGCAAAACTTTCAAGCCTAACACTGACTCATGCCGCACTGGCTGTTATAGCGCTACTATTCCACTTGCAACATCCTATGGAATCCTGGGGTTTGCAGTTTTGGGAGGGGCCGGGCGGTCCCTCCCGAAACTGCAAACCCCAGGATTCCATAGGATGTTGCAAGTGGAATTGTAGCGCTATAACAGTCCAGTGCGGAAATGGTCACTGTCTGGCAGGGAAACGGAAGAGGGTCTTATTGGTAGTTGCTCCCAGGCTCTGCCCCACCATTGCCCATGGAGGTAGACTGCTTACCTCCTTGCTGCCTTAATGCCGAGTGCAAACTTTTCTATTGTGAAGGCTTTTCGGAGCTGACGACTGCTGATGAAACTATATAACCTATTAGCAGTGGATAAACTTAACCGCCCTCTTGAGCAAAGGGAACGATAAAACACTTAAAAACTTCAAAGAAGACCAGGGTTGCCTGAGAAGCTGTTTGAAAGCAAGATGGGGAAATATATCAGTACTAAGTATAGGAGAATCTGTGGGGTGATAAGGCAGACTTTGCAACCAAGCTGAATACAAGAGTCTTAGGCCCTTTCCGCACTGAGGCTTCTAGCGCAAGCGGGGGAGGCCGGCAAGCGCAAGAAGGCTTGTCTGGGAGGCTGCCGCTTCCCCCCTCCTTCCTTCCGCAGGCGAAGGAACCAGCGGGGAAGCGGCACCGAAGGAGGCTTGCCGCGCAAGCCGCCCCCCCCTGTGCGAAGCGGGAGACCTCGCGCCGGATTCCTCCCCCCCGCGCGCGCCGGATTCTTCCCCCCCGCGCGCACCGGATTCCTCCCCCCGCGCGCGTGAAGCGGGCGGCGTCGCGTCCCCCCGCGCACACGCGCACGCGCAAAGCGGGCAGCGCGTCCGTTGCGCTACCTCCCCACCCCGCTCCTTCCTTCCGCAGGGGCAGAGGGAAGGAAGCGCGACCCGGCTGGCTCCGGGAGGCTCCGCACGAAAGGTAAGTGCGGGTGGGCTCCGGGAGCGTTGCACGAGCGCCGCTTCAGCCCCGTGAGCCAGGCGGAAGTGGGAGTGCGTCGTGCGGAGCGACGCTCCCACTCCCGCGAGGCTCACGGGGCTATCGCGCGAGCAAAGGCCCGTGCGAAAAGGGCCATAAACTTGCAGTTTAAAAAATAAATTGGCCAAAGATCAGTTACCAGAAGCGGAGGAGCTAAGAGAATGGTCTATTGTTGGAATATTTAACATGTCTGAAGCTTTTATATGTTGTATCTGTGCAAATAAAAATCTGCGGTGGAAAAAAAAAAAAACTAAGTATAGGAGAAAGATAAGAATATTAAATGGAAAGATAATTAGTAATTAGAAAGAAAAAAAAGTGGTAAAAAAATCAAAGAAGACACGTAGTGTGAATCTTAACTGGTTTGTATTTAGTTTTCTTACATACAGAGAGAGAGAGATGGAGAGGCGTAAATCCGGTGACAAATGTATGATATAGTATTACTTTTTAGTTTTTTCTCTTAACTGCAGCCATTTCCGCACTACAGTTATGGTGCTTTAATCCACATTCAACCTCCTGTGGAATTCTGGGGTTTGTAGTTTCCTGAGGCCAAAGAGCTCTTTGGCTGAGAATTTTAAATGCTCCTCCATAAACTACAAACCCCAGGATTCCATAGGAAGTTCAAAGTGGAATAACAGCACTATAACAGTGTAGGGCAGAAATGTCCTAAAATGTTAAAAAAAAATGCTTCCATGGTTATGGAACAGTGGTTGGTCTTGTTAAAAGATGTTAATTAAAAAAAATTAAAGAAGGAACTGGCAACTTCTCTTCTGCAACCATGTACTGAATACAGATGTTCCACATCAGAAAAAATGACCAACTGCTTGCTTCTTTAGGGGAATTTATATATGCATAAGACACCAAGAGGATTTTAGCCACTTCCTTTGCAGCTGGGAAACTGAGGCAGATCGTAAAGTCCTAGAGGTGGAAGAGACCTCCCAGGGCCATCTAGTCCACCCCCATTCTGCCAGCAGGAAGACACAGGCCATTTCCGCATTGGACTGTTATAGTGTGATGATTCCACTTGCAACATCCTCTGGAATCCTGGGGTTTGCAGTTTCGGGAGGGGCCAGCCGGCCCCTCCCGAAACTGCAAACCCCAGGATTCCAGAGGATGTTGAAAGTGGAATCATCTCACTATAACAGGCTAGTGCGGAAATGGCCACAGTGCAAGCCCTCCCTTTGACAGATGGCCATCCAGCCCCTCTTTAAAAACCTCCGAAGGAGACTCCGCCACAGTCCGTTGAGGCAGCAGCGGATTCCACAGTCAAACTACTCTTAACAGGTTAGCCAAGAGCACAACACAATAAACTCATATTATGCAGTCGGACTTGAACTTGTAACGGGCAGCCTTAATTGGATTGGCTCTGAATAACTCGGCCATTTCTCCGATATGCTTTTTGGAAAAAAAATGTATTACATTTTTATCCTGCCTTACTTTTAAAAAATGGTGGCAATTCCATACAATAAAGGAACATCCATTTAAAGCATATATAATTCGTGTGCTATTTTTTCCTCCCATAGAAGGAGATTATGGAGAAAAAATAGCAAACACAGAAGAATGTAAATTAGATTTTATACGTACGCACACACACATATATGCATGCATGCATTTAAAAATCTTTATTTTTGTTTTTACCATAAGCCAAATTGGAGAGTAATTTACGGAAAGTGGTTGTCAGTGCGGTTCTCCCTCTGCTCTGCAATTTGAATTTTAACTGCTCAGTGGGATCATTAAGACTATTATGTTTGTTTCCCGAAGAGTCTGAAGAATTCTGAGAGACTGCCTGAAAAACAAGAAATACGGGATTCATTAGCAGGCTGCATGTTCTCAGAGCTGAGCAGCCCTTCCAAAATTTCACCCGGGGTGACCTTGCTCCTGCGAGAAAGAGCCCCAGGCCCAGGGCTGAAGACTTGGGCCATTTCCGCACTAGCCTGTTATAGCGCTATTATTCCACTTTCAACATCCTATGGAATCCTGGGGTTTGCAGTTTGGGGAGGGGTTTTGCAAACTGCAAACCCCAGGATTCCATAGGATGTTGAAAGTGGAACAATAGCGCTATAACAGTCCAGTGCAGAAATGGCCTGGATTGTCAGGGCTGTGTGTTTCTGTTTTCCTCCGGAGAGAAAAGGAAACGGTAAGATTCAAAAAAGACGGGTTGTGAAATGCAGTAGGTTTGGATAACAGAACCTGGGGTGTTTCTTTTTTGGGCTGCAACTTTGGTGGGGACACAGAAAACAGGACCTTCTCGGTGGCTGCTCCCAGATCGTGGAATTCCCTCCCAGGGGAGAATCGATTAGCTCTCTTTCTGGAAAGAGCTTTTTATTTAGGCTGCCCTTTGGCTCTTAACTCATGGAGAGCTACAGCTTTCAGGGGAAGGCGTTCTCTCAATCCCACCAGCCCTGCAGCCCTGTCTGGTGGGGACGTGGGACAGAGCTTTCTCGGTCGCTGCTCCCAGACTGTGGAATTCCCTCCCGTGGGAAGGAGATCCAGTTAGCCCCAACTCTGTTCTCGTTCCTTAAACAGGCAAAGACCCTTGTCATTTAGATAGACCTCTGGCTTTTAATGCACACGATGAAAGGGTCTTTTAATGGAGTGTGTTATACTTTAATGCTTTTTACTGTGTTTTTATGTGTTTTTAAAACTGTTTCTAGGTAGTGCTTTTAATAGAATTATTTGTTTAATGGGTGTTTTCAAACATTTGCGGCAAACACGTTTTGGATGTACTTTTTGTTGTTGTTGTTGTAAACTGCCAGGGATGTCATACCAGGAGAAAAGTGGGGAAATAAATAAATAAATACAGACAGACAGACAGACAGAAAGACAGACAGACAGTGTAAACTTTGGGAGGAGAGATATAGTTCAAAGCAGTTGCAAAGAAGCAAAGAAACGGGTTTAGGCTCAGCACAAAGGAAGGGGCAGAGAGTCAAGGTGATCATAGAATCATAGAAATGTAGAGTTGGAAGAGACCCCAGGGGACATCCAGTCCAACCCTCTGCCTGGCAGGAACACCCTCAAAGCACCAACAGATGGCCACCCAGCCTCTGCTTAAAAATCTCCAAAGAAGGAGGAAACTCCACCACACTCCATGGAGGCAGCAGATTCCACTGCCAGACAGCCCTGACTGTCAGGAAGTTCTTCCTGAGGTTCAGGTGGAATCTCCTTTCCTGCAGCTTGAATCCATTGCTCCTTGTCCTGGTCTCTGCAGCAGCAGAAAACAAGCCCTCTCCCTTCTCTACATGGCATCCCTTCAAATAGTTAAACATGGCTATCATGTCCCCTCTTAACCTTCTCTGCTGCAGACTAAACATACCCAGCTCTCTAAGTCTGTCCTCATAGGGCTTCGTGGCTTCCAGGCCCCTCACCATTTTGGTCGCCCTCCTCTGGACTTGCTCCAGCTTGTCAATATCCCTCTTGAATTGGGGTGCCCAGAACTGGACACAGTATTCAAGATGGGATCTAACCAGAGCAGAGTAGAGTGGTACCAGTACCTCCCTCGATCTAGACACCAGATTCCTATTGATGCCATGAAGACTCGAGGAGGCCACTTCCTGCCTCACCTGTTGAGATGTCTGGAGCCTAGCGGAGATGATCCACCAGGCTGTTATGGCACCCAAGATGGTGTTCTTGAGGTCCGTGGGCTAATCTGCCAAGCATGCAAGGGACCTGGTGGACTTACAGCTCCTGAAATAAGGAAATCATGCCTAAAGCTCCAGAAATAAGGAGCTGGAGACAGTTTTGGGTGAGTTGCAAAGAGACTACATGGCCACAAAGAATGAAAGATACCCGTAGACATTCCCAGCTCACTTTTTTGTGGTCTGTCCAAAGAAACTGTTTCCTAGAAACTAGAGTTTGGCTATAGTCTAACACAAAGATTTCT
Organism: Ctenosaura bakeri; assembly: GCA_948474755.1. Lineage (NCBI taxonomy): Eukaryota > Metazoa > Chordata > Lepidosauria > Squamata > Iguanidae > Ctenosaura > Ctenosaura bakeri. Next base: position 37,970 of record CAOLHI010004179.1, read on the forward strand.
ATGAGAGTTTCTGTCATGATAGCTTATGGCAGGGGTTATGTGTCCTGCATTCCTCCAGAACTAAGCTAATTAAAAGCCTTTGAAATCTGTTCCTAAAAACGGGTCAAAATAGAAGCTTTCACTTGCCCACTGAAGTACAGCAAGGAGGGGTCCAGTCTAGGGCTGGGGGCAGCCACCAAGAATCCCCTCTCTCGTCTGTCCAACAGATGTTCCTATGGACGTGGTCGGACAGAGAGACAGGCCTCCCCAAAGGTCTTAGAGCCCAAGTAGGTGCAAATAGTACTTCGGATGGTCTAAACCTGAGTTGCTTATGGCTTTATAGGTAACTTTGAATAGTTTCCAAAAACAGATCGGCAGCCAAACTAGCTGTTATAACAAAGAGTCGTATAAACAACCCTGTCCTTGGGAAATTCACTGCCCCAGAATAAAAAAATACGGACCAGCCAGATGGCTAGCCAGAGTATGGTTGAAGTATCAACTGTTGTGATAGAGATGATTCTTGCAACTGGGGGATTTGGGGAAGAGAAGAAAACAGGAAAAGCAGAGAAGGTACTTTAGATCCTGAGAAAGGACCCAGGCCTTGTCCTAACAGGGCTGGTCTGCCTGAGTCTAACCCATAAAGGGTAAGGATGTACGGTCAAGATCCTATGCAGTTCCAATGTAGTCTGAATTTATGCCAGACCCTGCAAGGTCCCATGTCCTTTTAATGTAAAGTAAATATATACTAGGAGCCAGAATGGGGTAGTGGTTGAGTATTGGACTTCAGTAGACCACACTTTGGTTACCAGCTCAGCTAGTCTGCAGAAGAGAAGATTAAGAGGGGACAGGATAGCCATGTTTAAATATTTGAAGGGATGCCATGTAGAGGAAGGAGGGGGCTTGTTCTCTGTCGCTCCAGAGACTAGGACAAGGAGCAATGGATTCAAGCTGCAGGAAAGGAGATTCCACCTGAACCTCAGAAAGAACTTCCTGATGGTCAGGGCTGTCCAGCAGTGGAATCTGCTGCCTCAATGGAGTATGGTGGAGTCTCCTTCCTTGGAGGTTTTTAAGCAGAGAGAGGCTAGATGGCCATCTGTCGGGAGTGCTTTGAGGGTGTTCCTGCATGGCAGAAGGGGGTTGGACTGGATGGCCCCTGGGGTATCTTGCAACTCTACATTTCTATGATTCTATGATTCTCTGTAAACTTGCCAGCCAAAGCAGGAGATCACCTTGACCTTCAGTCTCAAGGCTGTAAAACCATTGACCCGGTGAAGGATGGATGGAGAGTGATGAGCTGCAACTGTGCACAAATTGGGTGCTATGTGTTGTTGGATGGACTGATCAAGCCGTCTGCCAAATCAGTTGGGAGACACAGTGAAGACTTCAGTATCTCCTTTGCTCTGCCCTGGTTTTCATACCAAAGTGTAGCAGTGCCCCCCCACTTTGAAAGACACTCAAATTAGGGATGTAATTTTTTTCTAATTTAATTCTTGAAGGAACCAAATTTTAGCAGGTTTCTTCCTGCTGTGAGAAAGTCTTTGAAGACGATTTACAGTTTGGGACTTATTCTGTGCAAAATTCATGTGTGGTGTTTTCTGTGAAGGAAATGGAACTTTTTGTGTAAAAAATAATATTTCTGCTGCAATATATTTCCTTCACAGAAAGTGCTGCTTTTGGTGCAAAAACAGAAAAAAAATGTGCAAATTTTGTGTGGAATACATCCAGAACTGTGAAGCTTTTCATCAGTTCAGGATTCACATTGTCAGGGTTTCCTGGCACTTGAGAAACCTATTTTGCAATCTTTTTTCCCCCTAGTATTTCCATGTCTACAATGTATTCATGCCTTGGGGAAAAGCAGACTGAATCGGTGGGGAAAATATCACAACCTAAGATGAGGGACTCACAACCTAAGATGAGGGACTGCTAGCCATGGTAACTGAATGCACCTTCTATGTTCAGGATACTGAATACTGGGTGGTAGCGGGAGTTGCAAAAGGCAGCAGTCCGGCTGCTGTAGGAAACTGAATACAGGGACAAGATAGACTTTTCATCTGTTCTATCAATACATTTCTTAGGAACCTGAGGTTAACAATTAGGGATGGGCCAACCAAATCCTCAGCAAGGATTCAAGATTTGCGAATCTGAATCCCTGTGCAAAAATGGGTGAACCAAATCTTTCAAGTCCACCAACCAAAAAATAGTTTTTTAAAAAAAAAAAACGTTCTGTTTTAAAAAAGTTTTAAAAAGTTTAATTTTTTTTTAAAAAAATTGGTTTTTAAACCCTTTTTTTAAAAAAGGATCTGAAAGATTCAAGATTCATGAGATTCGTGGATTCCCAGAACCTTCCAGGGATTTGGATCCGGATTCCGATTCAGAAAATTCTGGATTCGTCCCATCCTTATTAACAATCACTAGCTGCAATTTCCATCACCAAAATCCAGTCAATAATATTCATTGACTCTTCGGTTATTGACTTAGTGGCAAGAAGGAGTGGAAGGTATGGTAGCCGTCTCCGGTGGGAGAGGGATTGACCGACACCCCCCTTCCCTTCTCTAAAGTAATACTAGCGACTTCTCAAGGCACTGGGGAGACAGCTTACAAAAGGTCCTTTTTGCACGGTATTTTCCATGTGAAAGGGTGCCTGGAGCATCATGCAATTGTGAGGAGCGATCTGCACACCTCACTCACAATTGTGCGACGCTCCAGGGGCTGGCAGGGGCCGATCGCGTACCTTTTCATTTTCAGCTAGAAGCCAAAAATGGTGCGCGATCGCGCATTGCTCCCGGGCCCAGCACGCACTTACCTGGTGTCCGGAGCCATGCCGGTCGTGCTTCCTGCCCCAACGCAGCCTGGGAAGGTCCCAGGCTGCACTGTAGAAGAAAGAGGCAGGGCTCTCGTGCAAGCAGGCAGCTTGTTCAGAGCTGAAGGACCCTGGACACGAGAGCCTCTAGCTGGAGGCTGTTCGCGTGACCCCCGCACCCCAGCGCCAGAAGAAGGTAAGGTATGGAAAGGGCCTTACAAAAACTGGGGCTTGTCTCTGTCAGAGGGTAGATGCGGAAAAGTTGGCCTTGTAGACTGGGAAGAGATGGGGCAGAGACAGGGGGCAGAGTGAAGAACTGTCTCTGGTTTCGGAGATCTAGAAGTGATCGAGAAGTTCAAGGACTAACATGCTATTTTGTGTGTCTTAGTAAATGTCCACTGGTTATTCTTTGTTATGCAACTGTCTATATCAAGCTTAATGAAGAGTTAGGTCATGCTTACCATGACAAGCCCACAAAACAACACGGCCACTGGTCCACAATAGGGGGTCACCTTGAGGCCCAACTCAGGAAGGGATTAAGAGGGGGCAAAGGGTAAGGTAAGTGACAGGAACCCAGATTTGGAAATGTGGGGCCAGCCTGCCAAGCGGATCTGTCACACTTTCCCTTACACACATACACACACACACACACACACGCACACACAGGGAGAGATGGGGAGAGATTTCATATAAGGCGGGTTGCCCTTTCATTAGAGATTCTCTAACCATGGTTGGAGAACCACCTTCAAAACTTCACCCTCAAAATGTTGCTGGATCTGGATGCTTAGAGATGTTGTGAGTGAAGGAACAAAGGGAGGGTCAAACAGAAAGGTTGATTATAATAAGGCCAAAATTTAGAATCTCCAGATTAAGAAAGAACCCAGGAATCTCCAGGAAAAGCAGATTAAGTGTGACCAGAGCATTCTGACCCTCTGGTGATTTCTACTAACAACAGTCAAGAATCTGAAATGCAAGGAAAAAATTCACCGTGAATAATTTTTATGTGGTATTCACTTAGATTTTCCAGAACTTCTGTAATTGGCAAGGTGCATGTTTACCTCAGGGCCAGATTGTTTAAATTCATTGTGGACATTTGGACCAGCACTTTGTAATTCAATAAACTGCTGTCTGAAATTCACGATGTCTCCATTCTTGAGCCCCAAACTTCATGGAACGGGGACCTCTTGTACCCTTGTGTTTCTGTCCCTGATTTTAGCCATAATTAAGTTTGAATGAACCCCTGAATAGAGCTACTTTCTCACTGAAGAGGCCTCTCCTCACTACTTCCATCTCTTCCTGGCAAAGAGAGCAGCAGGGGAAAAAACAATAGCAGGAGTTTCTTTTGGAGAACCCCAGATTAGGTGGGCTTCCATTGTGCAGCAGCTCCAAACTGCCCCAAGGATCTTGACGTCCAGAGCAGAACCAGGGGTGTGCAGGAGAGAGATCTCTGACAGTTGTTGTGTGGAGGGTGTTACCCTGTATGTTGGGGGTCCCGGGAGGGACGCCCCAATAGCCAAATAAAAAAAAAAACACAAGTTGGGGGGATTTAGCTTGAGCACTCTCTTGGCTAGACGAGAGGCAGGGTAATGTTAGCAAGGATCTTTAACCCAATGTCTATGGCTTCAGGTCAGAGAGCGTGCAGGAAAGTTTAAAAGTAATAAAAATAACAGTTATTATTGAAAGATAAACAGCAAAGAAAACAACACACACACTAGCTAACTTGGAAACAGAGATAGAGAGCTTTAGGGAATGGGTAATACGACACCTGGTCTCGTAGTCCTGGAGAGAAGCAGGGGTTCCAAGAAGGGAGGCAGACTCAGTTATGGGGAACTGAGGGGAAAACTTCACTGGACGGAGCGGCAGCAAGGCAGGATGGAAGTCCAGGGTGATCCGAGGAAGTCCCAAAAGTGGGGACTTTTTATAGGGTGGACTTTGCCTACAGGCTATGTTATGCTCGGTGAGAACAAAGGAAATTTGGAGCTGGACAAAGGAGTTGGAAAAGGTCAGATTTTGCATGATGGGTTTAGTACTTAATGACAATAGTGTGGCCAGTACGCTAATGGCCCGATATAAAGGAACAGCTCAGCTCTTGGCCGAGTGGCTTTGTGTGGATATGCTCCGAGCAAGGCCGGTTTGCAGGGAGGTTTTTCCCTAAAGCAACAGAGAGGCTTAAATTGCCTGCCTGAATGGGGTCTTGGAATGTACAACCATTAATGGCCGTGCCCCAGACATGCTTGTCCGGAGGACCTCTGCAAACACGTGGAGTAGGGTGGCAGAGAAAGGTCGAGCAAAAGCCAAATTATTTGATATCAAAATCAAAATTTGATATCTAGTGCTCTCACCCGACATATCATAACTGCAGTAACAAGGGAGAAAGACAACCTCACGTTCACCAAACCCAGGATGGATTTCATGAGTTGTTGGTTGAACAAATAGAAGAAAGGTTTGTTTGAAGAAATGATGGAGACTTGGACCAACGGCTGGTTTTCCAGCACCTTCTTGACAGTTGGGGCAGGAGGAGATGCTACGTGGCTTCTTCCCTGTGTGCTGTGAGCAGGTAGAAGTCAGGAAATGGAGAATGGCCCTTGGATTGATGAGTATAAGTCAAAATCCCTGCCATCACCACATTTTCATAGAATCATAGAGACTGAAGAGACCCCAGGGGCCATCCAGTTCAACTGCCTTGTGCCATCTCATTTGACACACTCAAAGCACTCCTGATAGATGGCTATCCAGCCTCTCTTTAAGAACTTCCAATTCAGAAGGTGACTCCACCACACTCCCGGGCAGCCGTGCATTCCCCTGTCGAACTGCTCTTACACTCAGGAAGTTCTTCCTAAGGTTTTGGTGAAATCTCTTTTCCTGTAGTTTGAAGCCACTGCTCCATGTCCTAGTCTCTGGAGCAGCAGGAAACAAGCTTGCTCCATCCTCCACTTGACATCCCTTCAAATATTTAAGCAGGACTATTTTGTCCCCTCTTCACCTTCTCTTCCCCAGGTTAAACAAAGGCCCCTCCCTGAACTGCAAACATCAGGGTTCCATAGGATGTTGAAAGTGGAACAATGGCACTATAACACTCTAGTGCGGAAATGGCCCTAGCCTCTGGAGGAGCAGAAAATAGGCTTGCTCCACCCTCCATATGACATTCCTTTAAGTATTTAAACATTTCTACCATGTCCCCAATTTACCATCTCTTCTCCAGCTAAACCTACCCAGGTTTCTAAGCTGCACCTCAGAAGGCTTCGTGGTTTCCATGCCTTCCACCTTTATCCCAAACCATCTCCAAGTATTTTGCCCTGCAATGGGGTGGAGAATGTGGCTTACACTTTTCTGCACGACACTCTTATAGTGTGATGATTCCACTTTCAACCTCCTATGGAATCCTGGGGTTTGCAGTTGCTTGATATGATCGTCCTGTCTTTGCAGAAGGAGAAACGAGAACTTTCTCTAGAGAGGAAAATAAAGACTTCAGAATCCATCTCCATTCTCAGGGATAGCAATTTTGAATGGAGAAAGAAGAGAAAGAGTTAAACATCCTCCCCAAAGGCTCTTTTGCTCACAATTGGTGTCTCATGGCTGCGTCTCAGTTGGTAAAAAGCAAGAGACTGATCTCATTTCTCCCATGTAACCTCTAAATTGGCCATTAATATTTTGTAGGAATTGATCCCCAGAGTTCTTTGGAAAGAGGCAAGGTGTATGATGCCAGGCAGGGAGCACAATTACCCCTTTGTATTAGTTATCTGTTCTTTTTTTAAGGGAAAAAAAAAGCCTTGTCATCATTTGTTTGCATTTTATTTTCAAAAATCTCATTAAGCACTTGTAAGCCAGGGAGAGCCATGGGCTGTGGGGGAAGTTGCTATTGTTTGCATGTTCCCATGCAAAGAAGAAAAAAATCAATACAATTTAAATAATAAAAGATTTGCTAGCCCTATTGAATGCAGAGAACTATAGACCCAGAGAATAAAAAGCATGCTCGTCTTATAATTACAAATGCCATTTTCCGTTAAGAATTTCTCTCCGCTTAACTTATAAAACATCTTAATTTGCTGTAACTTCTGTGATACACTGCTTTTTTCTTTTTTTCTCTCTCCTCTCCTTTCTAGACCCGCCATCAGATGTTAACTTTATGATACTATTACTTCATTTCTTCAAAGAAAAAAAAAAGAAATGGATGCTCCAACCATCCCTTCTCTGGCACTTTAGATTTCAGGAGATCTTTTTATGGAGCTCTTACATCTGTTAATAAAAATCTTTAATTCATTCTGAACATTTTACAGCCGCTCCAGATAAAAGTTTAATCAGATGGAATTATTGCCCTTCTAATATTCTCTTAACCTTTGCGTTTCAGATCTGTGCCGTGCCACTTAAAATTTTAAATCCCTCTTTTATAGACTACTCTTTTTTTGTCTCGACCTCCCTCTTAGAAGGGGGTTTTGGCACCCGAATTGGCCTGGCCCATCTTCAGGTCACAAAGAACTTTTTAGAAAAACCCATAAACCCCTATGCTCTTCCCCTTTCCAACCAGTGCTTCTTTTATGCCCCGTTAATTATTTTAACGGTGACATGCTGCTTTAAGAGACACCTTTATGAATCCCACTAAATCTTCCTTTTTATTGTTGTTTAAACACTTTTCCTATCCATTATGGAGATGTGCTTAAAACTGGGCTGTCTCCCGAAAATGGATGGCTGCGTAATTCTGTAGCAATTGTCCTGACATGCTTTTGATTTTCTACACCTTTCCTGGGAGGTGGGAGGCGAGGGAAGGGTGTGTGCAAGAGGGGGATGAGGGGTGGTCCTTCTGGGGGTCTTCTTGCTGGAGGAAACTGCTCCATCTCGAATCTGGGCAAATGAGGGTGGCATGTGGAACAAATCCCCCGCTGGGATGAAAATCCTACCCTGCTAATGAGATGTTAAATTATGGTAACTTGGAAGCATTATCTGCTCTTCTTTTCTTAAAAAAAAACTCCAGCACTGTGCATTATGTTGCCTGTGGATGAACATCAGGGAAAGTGTGCCTGCCTGTCTCCGTGCATTTCTTGCTTTGTGTATTTTTAACTGTTCCGTACTGTTTTGTTTGCATCCAATGCAAAATTGGTTGGGGCTCTGCCCACCTTCCAATGCGATCTGCTTGGCACCTGGATTTTTAGGAATTTTTTCCAACAAATGAGCAGAATTCATTGTGGTTTGGTGGTTGGATTAATACAGGGTGGACAAAGTGCAGCCCTCCTTCCAGGCTGCATGTGGCCCTTGGGTTCCCTAAGTGTGGCCCCTGAAGGCCTCCAGAAGCCCCCAGACACCCTGTTGTTGTTTTATATTATTTTGCTGATAGATTTGCCCCCCAAACCAGCCAAAAATCTGCCAAAACAGCAGCAAATCCCCCCACAAACATCCCAAAAAGACCTTTTGGGTGTAACGCATATGCATTTACCATGGAGCTCTAAGGTCCTTCACACACAGCTTAAGAAAGTTATTTCTTTAGGTGACATACCAATCAAACAAAAAACAGCTGGGACAAGAAACATCCTAAAAAATCTATTACTTAGAATCATAGAATCATAGAATCATAGAAATGTAGAGTTGGAAGAGACCCCAGGGGTCATCCAGTCCAACCCCCTGCCATGCAGGAACACCCTCAAAGCACTCCCGACAGATGGCCATCCAGCCTCTGCTTAAAAGCCTCCAAGGAAGGAGACTCCACTACACTCCAAGGGAGCAGATTCCACCGCCGGACAGCCCTGACCGTCAGGAAGTTCTTCCTGAGGTTCAGGTGGAATCTCCTTTCCTGCAGCTTGAATCCATGGCTCCTTGTCCTGGTCTCTGGAGCAGCAGAAAACAAGCCCTCTCCCTCCTCTACGTGGCATCCCTTCAAATGTTTAAACATGGCTGTCATGTCCCCTCTCAGCCTTCTCAGGTTAAGAGGGGACTAAACATCCCCAGCTCTCTAAGTCTATCCTCATAGGGCTTCATGGCTTCCAGGTCTCTCACCATTTTGGTCGCCCTCCTCTGGACTTGCTCCAGCTTGTCAATATACTTCTTGAATTGGGGTGCCCAGAACTGGGCACAGGATTCCAGATGGGGTCTAACCAAAGCAGAGTAGAGCGGTACCAGTACCTCCCTCAATCTAGACACCATACTCCTATTGATGCATCCAAGAATTGCATTGGCTTTCTTGGCTGCCGCATCACACTGCTGGCTCATGTTCAGCTTGTGGTCTATGAAGACCCCTTTCACACGTACTGCTATCCAGCCACGTGTCCCCCATCCTATATTTCCGTATTCCATTCTTTCTACCTAAGTGTAGGACCTTACACTTCTCTCTGTTGAATTTACTTGTAAAGTCGAAGGCTTTCATGGCTGGAATCCATAGGTTGTTGTGGGTTTTCTGTGTTTTATTACCCAGAAATTTATTACCCTATTACTTTTTTGCCACTGGATACTTCTTTGATACCAATCAGTGGAACGTGTTGAGTTAAAAATACCCCATGTTGGGTTTTTTGGTGAGCCATGATCTGGTGAAACTGAAACCCTGTGGTCTGGCCAGGAAAGGATTATCCGTGGTTCAGGAGATGCAATCCCTGCTCAGTCCCATATCCTTTCTTACCCATCTACCCACCGGCAGGATGGGCTTCTACTGCTTAGTAGCAGGGAGGGAAGGGAGCCGAAGGCCATGGAGATCGTGAAGTGGCAGATGGACTCGGCTTGGTGGCAGAAAGAAGGAGGAAGAAGCGTGTACTTGTAATTGGAGTCAGAGAGGAGGAATAGCAGGAGCAGGAAGAGAAGAAGAAGGAGAACAGAAGAGGAGTTTGCATTCAGCTTTGCAGGAGGTGGCGAAATCTTGTCATTCCCATGAGGCTTGAACAAAAGCACATTGCTGCAACCTCACTAGTTTTGTGTGTTCCTCCTAGACACATAGAATCATAGAACACTTCTGCATGACACTCTTATAGCGCGATGATTCCACTTTCAACCTCCTATGGAATCCTGGGGTTTGCAGTTCCGGGAGGGGCCGGCCGGCCCCTCCCGGAACTACAAACCCCAGGATTCCATAGGAGGTTGAAAGTGGAATCATCACGCTATAAGAGTGTCGTGTGGAAATGGCCATCGAGTTGGAAGAGACCACAGTGGCCATCGCATTCCACCCCATTTAGCCATGCAGGAACACACATTCCAAGTATCCCCAGCAAATGGCCATCCAGCCTCTGTTTAAAAACCTCCAAAGAAAGTAACTCCACCACACTCTGAGTCACCATATTCCAGTGTCGAATGGCTCTTACCGTCCGGAAGTTCTTCCTGATGTTTAGGTGAAATCTCTTTTTCTGCAGTTGCAAAAGAGTCCGTGTTCTAGTCTCTGGAGGAACAAAAAACAGGTTTGCTCCATCCTCCACATGACAGCCCTTCAAATATTTAAACATGAAACATGGCTATCACGTCACCTCTTAACCTTGTTTTCATCAGGCTAAACATACCCAGCTCCCTAAGCTGCTCCTCATAAGGCTTTATGGTTTCCATACCCTTCAATATTTTGGTCATCATCCTCTGGACATGTTCCAGCTGGTCAATATCCTTCTTGAATTGTGGTGCCCAGGACTGGACACAGGATTCCAGTTGAGGTCTGACAAAAGCAGAATAGAGCGGTACCATCACTTCCATTGACCTAGATGCTGTACTCCTATGGATGCAGCCTAGAATCAGATTGGCTTTTTTAGCTGCCGCATCACATTGCTGACTCGCGTTCAGCTTGCAGTCCACTAAGACTCCAAGATCCTTTTCACACATGTCTTCAAGCCAGGTATCACCCATCCTGTGCATTTAACTCTTCCTTCCTAAGTGTAGTACTCTACATTTCTCCCTATTAAAATTCATTTGGTTAGTTTTTGCTGAGCTCTCTAGTCCGTAGAGGTCATTTTGCATTCTGATCCTGTCTCCACCATCTTCATAGAATCATAGAATCATAGAAATGTAGAGTTGGAAGAGACCCCAGGGGCCATCCAGTCCAACCCCCTGCCATGCAGGAACACCCTCAAATCAATCCCGACAGATGGCCATCAAGCCTCTGCTTAAAAACCTCCAAGGAAGGAGACTCCACTACACTTGACCACACTCTGATCTCAGTTGGCCACGTGCAGCCCAGTTTTCATCTGTGAAAAGATGGAGAGTATTGAGGAGCAGGGAGGCTATTCAGACCACAAAAAAAGCAGCCGGTCTCGAGAGAGCGCACTCTTAAATGGAGCTCTGGAGCCACGGAACAACAGCAGGGAAACGGAAGCCATAATTGCCACATAAAACCTTCAGATGGGTGTTCTTTGGAGAAGGTAATTTTCCATTATATTAATCTTCTGTAATTCTCACATTTTCAGAAGTGAAGATAATCAAGGTACAAGTGCTAAAAAAGCACTCAAATCAATCTGAGGCTCAAATTTCCAAAACCAATCAAGAAAATGGAAAACCTGAAATAGGACTTTTCTCCCTTTCTGTCCCTTGGTGGCTGCGGTGTTTACTTCTGTATGGTCCACAGCTTCCATTTTCCTTTCTTTCTTATTATTTTCTTTAAAAAAAAAAAGTCACATTTTTGAAATTAGTCAAACCGAGTTGGAACAGCATGCTTTCCCTTGTGCCTGCTCTGATGGGACCGATAAGTATAGTCCTCCTGCGGAGGACTCTTTATTAAATAATTCACAAGATGCAGCAAACTCACGAGTCAAGATTTTGTTTCCTTAGGTAAATCTCTGGGGTCCCTGAGGAGCTCATTACTCCATCTTTCTTCATAGTATGTTATAAAGTTCTATAATCTAATACTAGCCCCTCCGAGTACCAGTGTTCCTGCTGCCTCCTTTATTCCAAACCATCTCCAAGTATTTTGCCCTGCAATGGGGTGGGGAATGTGGCTTATACTCTCAGAACATTTCCTCACAACACTCTTATAGCGCAATGATTCCACTTTCAACCTCCTATGGAATCCTGGGGTTTGCAGTTTGCAGACCCCAGGATTCCATAGGAGGTTGAAAGCGGAATCATCGCGCTATAAGAGTGTCGTGCAGAAATGGCCTCAGTTTCTTCAAGGCCTGTTCAGAGTTAGCTCTCCCAAACAAATGCAGTTGAGACCTAACGCCACATTTTCACTCACTGCATATGTCTTTTTGTAATTCTGCTCTTAAAGAGAGAGAGAACATTAGGAAGAACTTCCTGATGGGAAGAGCAGTTGGACAATGGAACACTGCTGCCTCGGAGTGTGGTTGAGTTTCCTTCTTTGGAGGTTTTTAAATAGAGGCTGGATGGCCATATGTGCTTTGATGTGGGTTCCTGCATAGCAGGGGGTTGGACTGGATGACCCCTGGGGTCTCTTCCAACTCTATGATTCTGTGATTCTGTGTGACTCTGTGATGGAATCTCTTCCTTTTTTGGAGGTCTTTAAATGAGGCTATCTGTCAAAGGGAGGGCTTGGACTGTGTACTCCCGTAGGGCAGAATGGGGTTTGAGTGGATGGTCAGAGCTGTCCAGCAATGGAAGATGCTGCTGCCTCCATGGAGTGTAGTGGAATCTCCTTCTTTGAAGGTTTCTAAGCAGAGGCTGGGTGGCAATCTGTTGGGAATGCTTTGGTGGGTGTTCCTGCATAGCAGGGGGTTGGACTCGATGGCCCCTGGGGTCTCTTCCAACTCTATGATTCTATGATGCTATGGATGGCCCTTGGGGTCTCTTCCAGCTCTAGGGCCCTTTCTGCAGATCTTGGCAGCGTCCTGCGGGGATCTCTGTAGAGCCTCTCCCAGGAGGGGAGCACAAAGAGAGGTCTCCCCTCCACACCAGTTGCCTCTGTGAATGGAGGAAGCGCAAGGCCACTGTCTCTTCCTTCCGCAGCACAGCCGGGCACTGTTCCAGGGCGCAGCCATTGTGCTTCCAGGACCTCCACAGCTAAAGTGAGTGTGGGAGGGTGGCAGGATGGTGGTGCAATCACCGGTCATTGATTGGGAACATCCGTCAATGATTTGCGGCACAGTCCTGCTGCTTGGGGATGGGAGAACAACGGGACTTGGATAACATGATGCAGAACTGTCAGCCAGGTCCTGTCCTTCTCTCGTCCCCAGTGTGGGACAACGATGTCCTGCAGAAAGGGCCTAGGATTCTTATTCCATCATGCCAGTTTCAGTGGAGAAAGAACAGATAGGACTGGCTGTCTTAATTCTTAGAAACAAATTCCAGTTTGAAATTGCTTAAATTTTGTATATTGTTTTCTCTGCTGTTCTGAGATCTCGTGATAAAAAGGGTGGGATAGAAACACTCTATTCAATCCATCCATCTGACATTCTGGACATTTTAAAACAATTAAAACCTTCCCCAGATGCTTTTCTCCCAGAAGAAAAAAGATACACGTGCTGGTATTCCACCCACCCCTGTACAGAGAAAGGTAATTTGAGGGAATGATTTTAAGCAGAAAAAAACTTGACTGAAAGTGGCTCACGTCCATCTTGTCCCTGTGCCAATTCCTACCTATGAGGCTGCTTTTCACTGACAAGAAAGGATGGTGGGAACAGATTTATGGACCGGGTAGACTTTTGGTTTGATCTTCTGTTCTTAAGAGCATCGCCAAAGGAATTACAAATAAGACTGATCGTGCTGTATTATGGAAGGTAATCCTCCTTTCTCTGTCCATTTCCACACTAGACTGTTATAGTGCTATGATTCCACTTTCAACATCCTATGGAATCCTGGGGGTGCTGAAAGTGGAATAATAGCACTATAACAGTCTAGTGCAGAAATAGCCTGTGTCTCCCCATCTTGGGACGTCATCTGGTTTCTGGAGCTGATGAAGAAATTCTCTTTACCTGAAGCAAAATTTCAAAAGAAAGTTGAAGTTTCTTGCAAAAGAGAAGTAGAGCTTGAAAACCTCAATGGTATCCGCAGTATGTTAGCATTAAATCACTGGCTAAATTTAATTCGATGGGATTCAGATTTTAAGAAACGTGATTCATTTATTTTTTTACAGATTTGTTCAAGCCACTAAACTATAAAATATCTGGTAGAACTTGTTGAAAATTAGCATACCAGGAAATGTTGCAATAGTGATATTTGGCATTATAACAATTAAATATTATGTTTTAACAATGCTGGAAAGAACGTTTGGGTGAATGCAACTAATTAATGAGTTGTTTCCATTTTCTGAAATTTTGGAAAGTATTTACAACTTTGGTTTTGCTCGCAATTGTATTTATATTCACAGAGTTAAGCAGTAATTCTGCAACAGCGCCAAATTTCATGAATTGAGGTCTTTGGCAACTGAATGTGTGACCATTGGGGAGGGGTAGATTATACAAAATTATGCTTAAAAATGGTTGAAAAACATATTTTTCAAATGTCAAGAAACCTTATGAGGAGCTGCCGGACTGGCAAGGATCTTCAAAGTTTGGGATTTTGCACAAAATTCACATGTGGTTGTCTTGTGCAAGAAGCAGCATTTTCTGTGCAGAAATGACTGTTTCTGTGTTCTCATTTTCTACACAGAAATAGTGTTTTCTACATAGAAAAAGCTGTTTTTTGTGCAAAAATTAATGTAATTAAGTACTTATTTTGTGCAAAACTTGCATATGGTTGACACAAAACAGCATTTTCTATGCAGGAAACAACCTTTTCTGCACAGAAATAATTTCCTTTGGAGCAAGTGGTGTTTCATGGGTAGAACATGCTGTTTGCTGTGCAAAACAACCAGCTGCAAATTTTGTACAGAATAAACCCTGATTTTCAAATAGCTTCAAAAACAGCATAATTTTCAAAGATCTTTTTGCAGTGGGAAGACAATGGCTAAAATCGCTTTTTGCTTCCTTTCAGAAGAAAATGAATGAAGAATTATATCTCTAGCAGCCAATTGCATGCATGCGTCTCATACATAGTGTGCAGGGTGCAACCACACACAATCATGCACGGGGGGTCACACGCATAAATTCGCCTCTGCAACCTTGAACTCAATGTGGCTGTTGCAAACCACACAAAAATGTCCAATGACTTCTGTAGGTGTCTCATCAGTGTGTAAGCCATGTATAAAATCCTGACCACTGTTTTCAAGCTGACAAGATAATAGATAATGAATCTAGGGCCATGTCTGCACTAGCCTGTTATAGCGCTCTGATTCCACTTTCAACATCCTATGGAATCCTGGGGTTTGCAGTTTCGGGAGGGGCCACCTGGCCCCTCCCGAAACTGCAAACCCCAGGATTCCATAGGATGTTGCAAGTGGAATCAGAGCGCTATAACAGGGTAGTGCGGACATGGCCTAGAGCAATATTCCACTGGTTGATTTGCACATCTCTTCTGCAAAACCGTCATGAGACAAAAGTGTCATGAGCCATTTTTTTGTCATCAAAACTCAGTCCAAACCCTCAGACACGACACTTCCATTCTGAATTGATGTTTGTCATATGGCTGAGCTCCACGTTCAGAAGAATCAGGGAATGAGCATTTTTCTCCCTGATCTACTGATATTTTGCTTGGAGGGATTTTTTTTCTTCATATAATGATATGCTTGGGAATCTGAGCCATTGCATGCTGTCCTTAGTGAAACAATAGAAGAGATTTGTCCCTTGAGTCTGCTGAGCATGTAAATTGGGCCAGCTCCCAGGGCCCTTTCAGATGAACCAATTATGACACTGTGATTCCACTTTAATTGTCCTGGCAATTAAGGTATTCTATGGAATCCTGGGGTTTAGGAAGACCCTACAGTTCTCTGGCTAAGAATGTTAAGTACACCTTCCTGAACTGCAAGTCTCAATATTTCAACAGAATGTTACAGTGACAGCTAAAGTGGAATCATAGTGCTATAACTGGGTAGTGTGGCTGTGCATCTTTTCTGTCTAGAAGCAGGTATTGGCCAAGAGTGTCTAGAAACCAAACCTCATGAGGAACAGCTTAGGGAGCTGGTGAAGGGAAGATGAAAGGTGTCATGATAGCCATCTTTATTGACAAGCTGGAGCAAGTCCAGAAGAGGGCGACCAAAATGGTGAGAGGCCTGGAAGCCATGAAGCCCTATGAGGATAGACTTAGAGAGCTGGATATGTTTAGTCTGCAGAAGAGAAGGTTAAGAGGGGACAAGAGAGCCATGTTTAAATATCTGAAGGGATGCCACATAGAGGAAGGAGAGGGCTTGTTTTCTACTGCTCCAGAGACCAGGACAAGGAGCAATGGATTCAAGCAGCAGGAAAGGAGATTCCACCTGAACCTCAGGAAGAACTTCCTGACAGTCAGAGCTGTCCGGCAGTGGAATCGGCTGCCTTGGAGTGTAGTGGAGTCTCCTTCCTTGGAGGTTTTTAAGCAGAGGCTGGATGGCCATCTGTCGGGAGTGCTTTGAGGGTGTTCCTGCATGGCAGAAGGGGGTTGGGCTGGATGGCCCCTGGGGTCTCTTCCAACTCTAGATTTCTATGATTCTATGATTTTAAATAGAATAATGGAATCTTAGTGCCATTTCTGCCCTACACTGTTATAGTGAATGCTATTATTCCACTTTCAACCTCCTCTGGAATCCTGGGGTTTGTAGTTTCTTGAGTCCAAAGAGCTCTCTGGCTGAGAATCCTAAAGACACCTCCCTAAACTGCAAACCTCGTGATTCCCCATAGGATGTTGAAAGTGGAATAATAGCACTATAACAGTGTAGGGCAGAAAGGACCCCTAGAGTTGGAAGGGACCACAACTACCATCTAGTCCAACCACCAGTTACTTTGCTAAATGGATTTGATAGCACACAACCATGCCATATTTCTTTTTGAGGAGCAACAGACAACATGCTGCTATTCTTGGAATCGTATATCTTTCCAGATGCCGAACTCCCAGCACGCCTCACCCTTAGCTGCCCTGGCTAGGCCTTCTGGGACTTATAGTTCAACAGTTTTGGAGGATCACAGGGTTTCTGCTCCTGTTTTAATGCTTGGGAAGGTTTCCATTTTGGACCACAGCTTTCAGAGTGCCCTACTCAGCTTGGCTGTTGGGCAGACATAGAGCCGCTGGAGGTAGGAGCTCTCCCCACACATACACTCAATTTTCCCTTATTTGAACGGATGTCATGTAGAAGATGGAGAATGTTTTCTGCTAATCCAGAGGGTAGGACAGAAACCGATGGATTCAAATGGCCAAGAAAAGAAATTCCACCCAAACATTAGAACTTCCTGATGGTGAGAGCTGTTTGACAGGAGGTGTCAAACAGAAGGTCTCCATCCTTGGAGGTCTTTAAACAGAAGTTGGATGGCCATCTTTCAGGAATGCATTAGCTGTGGGTATTTGCATGACAGAGGCTGGAACAGATGGCCCTTGCGGTTCTATCCAACATTGTGAATCTATGATTTTTTTTAAATACTATAGCAAGGAAATGGAGTGTAACTTGATGCTCATAGAATTACATGGCAGGTGTGCAATGCCACCCCATTGTTGAATTGCAACATTTCAGCGATGTAGACTTGAGTCAACTGACTCGGACTCAAGTCGGACTTAAGTCGCCTCAGTGAATTGACTCGGACTCGACTTGGC
Organism: Ctenosaura bakeri; assembly: GCA_948474755.1. Classification (NCBI taxonomy): domain Eukaryota; kingdom Metazoa; phylum Chordata; class Lepidosauria; order Squamata; family Iguanidae; genus Ctenosaura; species Ctenosaura bakeri. Next base: position 55,248 of record CAOLHI010004179.1, read on the forward strand.
AGCAAAGATACACTGACTCGACTCGAGACTTGTATATTTTTTAGTGACAGACTTGCTGCCCTTGGTTCAGTAACAGAACACATTCATCCAGAAACCTGACTACTTTGAAAAACGCTTCCATCTCTTTTTGTCTACTGATCACATGACGATCTGTCTCAAACCCAAAGTGTGGGCGCATTTCTCAAAGGGGAAAAGCAAACGGGTTAGGCAATGGGCTTGCGGTCTGCTCAGCAACCCGTCCCTGCTTAATATTAGAGGAGCCTTCTAAAACTTTTCCAAAGAGCAAAAGGCCAGACTTGTCCCGAAAGCATAGGGCATGTTTCTCAGAGAACAGCAAGTGTGTTAGGCAGTGGGCTTGAGGGGGAAAGAGTCTTCCTTCTACAGCTTTTGAAGCCTCAGTAAGAGGAGTAAGACGGATCCTATTCCCCATTTCTGAAAAATCCTCCAAACTTTGGAAGTGAGAAGTAAGAAGGATCCTATTCCCTGCTTCCAAAGCTGCAGACTCCTTTATGCCCATTGGCACAAAAGCCTCCAGCTTCAAGAAGGGGGAGTAAGAAGGACCCTATTCCTCACCTCTGAAGCTGCAGATGGTAAATCACAAATGTGGAGGGTCAACTCTGCTCAAATTGTTAAAACTGACTTTATTTGACTGTCCAGAAATTTTGGAATGTAAATTGGGGTATAAAGTTGACTTGACTTGAAAGTATCTTCAAGGACTTGAGACTTGACTTAAGACTTGAAGGTAGAGACTTGAGACTTGACTTGAGGCTTGGAGTAAAAGACTTAAATACGTCACTGCAACATTGCATCACCAAATTGCAATGCACATCTATGTGGGACATGTGTCTGTGCACAATACCCACCCACTCAGAGGGGCGCCCCTTGCATTCATAACATCGGACCAACCATTTCATGTTGGATGCAAATGTCCAGTTGCTACCATAAAGAAATCTACACGCATGTTAAGACACCACCAACCTTTACTTCCCAAAACTTCCAGAGCCACTGGGGAATCTGGATAAGAGACCATTCCCCACTCCTCTGCATCTAGCAGCTAGTGCCTTGGCTATTACAGTTTATAACTAGCGATTGAAGGTTTTATCACCCAGCTAATAATAATAAAAGAGTCAAGCGTAGACAGTGTGTGCTTCTACCCCCAAGGGCTTTTATGATCTTTTAACAAGCTTAATGAATCTGGCTGTCATTGTGAAGAGAGAACAGCATCTTTTTCAAGAGACGAAGGCCCTCTGCTGTTCTCCTGCGTGATGCTCCTAAGCAGCAATGTAAGAATGAAAAGTCAGAAGCACTCCCTGCTCAACTACGATCCCAGGAAGTGTGTCGTAGTTGAAAGGACTGTGTGGCCTTGCTTGTGCAAGAAAGTTGTTGTGGATCAGACTAGAGACCAGTGAAAGAAAGGCTCCTAGGAACACCCAAAGCTGTCTTATAATGCAGTCAGACCCTTGGCCCAGCTAACATTCACTGGGAGCTGCAGCTGTCCTTCATTTCAAGCAATGTTAGAATCATAGACCTGGAAGAGACCCCAGGGGTCATCCAGTCCAACCCCCTGCTATGCAGGAACACCTGTCAAAGCATTCCTGAAAGACAGTCATCCAACCTTTGCTTAAAAACCTCCAAAGAAGGAGAGTCCACCAGACTCCATTGATGCAGCATATTCCATGTTCTTTCCTGAGGTGCTATAAATTGAATCAGGGATCTTCTACATAGGAATGTAGGATTCTGCCTGTATACTGAGGCCATTTCTTCCCTGCACTGTTATAGTGCTACTATTCCACTTTCAACCTCCTGTGGAATTCTGGGGTGCGTAGTTTACTGAGGGCCAAGAGCTGTCTGGCTGAGAATTCCAAATGCCCCTCTCTAAACTGCAAACCCCAGGATTCCATAGGATGTTCAAAGTGGAATAATAGTGCTATAACAGTGTAGGGAGGAAATGGCCTGAATTAGAGGCTTGGTCCTTCTGATCCAGTATGGTCATCTTTGATTGGCAGCAATGACTCTTCAAGGGTTCAACCAAGATTTTTTCCTAGCCCTACTGGGAAATTCTGAGAGGATGGAACCTGGAATGTTCTGTGCAGAAATATAAGAAGCTACCTTATCCTGCTATGTTCCTGCATAGCAGGGGGTTGGACCCGACGGCCCCTGGGGTCTCTTCCAACCTATGATTCTATGATTCTATGAGTCAGAGCCTTGGCCATCCAGCCTAATATTGTCAAGTCAGATGAGACAGTGTGTATTCAAGCTGGTAGTCCAAAGATGATGGAGCAGGAGGAAAAACCAGGGAAAATTTCCAAGATGCTCCTATGCAGCGGATACAAAGAAAGATCCCTTTGTTCTAGTGAGGTTACAGATTTCAAAGCACTCTTTGGACGTTGTCAGGAGCGGTCTGTTGTCACTGTTTGTTTTTCTTGTTGTGTGCTTTCAAATTATTTCCAACTTACGGCAACTTTAAAGCAAGCCAAACACACGAGCCGTTTCTGCTACATCCTCTCAACCCACCATAGGGACAGAGGGGGCCATGATGATGCCTACATATGACGTCATCACGGTCCTGTTCTTCTGTCCCCATGCAGTGTGACCACACCACAAATCATTGACGGATTTTCCTCGTCAATGACCAGCGAGTGCACTGCCATCTGCTGCTCCAGAGACTAGGACAAGGAGCAATGGATTCAAGCTGAAGGAAAAGAGATGCCATCTGAACCTCAGGAAGAACTTCCTGACGGTCAGAGCTGTCCGGCGGTGGAATCTGCTGCCTCGGAGTGTAGTGGACTCTCCTTCTTTGGAGGTTTTTAAGCAGAGGCTGGATGGCCATCTGTCGGGAGGGCTTTGAGGGTGTTCCTGCATGGCAGGGGGTTGGACTGGATGTCCCCTGGGGTCTCTTCCAACTCTACATTTCTGTGATTCTATGATTCTATGTGAGGTCTGATGTCTGTTAGGGGAGCGTGGCAATACGTATTCCACTAATACGGCACTAATACTAATAGGCAGCAGCAGATTCCACTCCCACACAGCTCTGACCATCAGGAAGTTCTTCCTGAGGTTCGTGGAATCTCCTTTCCTGCAGCTTGAATCCATTGCTCATTGTCCTAGTCTCTGGAATCATAGAGAAAAAGCCTGCTCCCTCCTCAACATGACATCCCTTCAAACCAGTCTGTCTTTCAGACAGATGTTACTATTTGCTCATTAGGCAGCACCACAATGACTTTCCTTTGGTGGGACACAACCAAGAAGCTTTGACACAACATGGACCATAGATTTGTCATGGCTCAGTCACATAATAGAGTGAAGGACTGTGCTTTGATGGACCGTGTCACAGCTGGATCTCAAGGTTGGCTCATTCAAGAGTTCCTCAATGAGATTCCTTGAGTTCTGAAGTCCTTAGGTGACTGTAGCAGCTGTGGACTGTCGCACTTGCTATAGGCACCTGCAGAGTGGTTCCTTCCAGCACTTTTAGTGTCCTCGCCCTTCTGCCCTCCATCAGTGGATGTCTCCTTGGAGCAAGAAGGGTAAAGGAAAGTAGGGCAATGGAAGATAAGATGCTATCACCTTGGTGTGGCTACAATCAAAAGCCTGCTGGAGCGTTAGTGGTTAGCGATGTCGAGAGGGGCTTTGGAAAACAGAAGGAGAGAGCAGTCCTTGGATGGCAGATCTTCATGGAGCCTTCATGCCCTTCCCCATGCTCCTTCTTCAAAAAAGAAAAAAATGTCTTAAATAGCCCGTCAATCCACAGAAATGCTCCAGAGATCATGATTCTGCCCCCCTCCCCACTAAAAAAGGTAGATCTAGGGGAAATGGAAGAGGCACAGATGCCCAGTTGCACCCTCTGGGGCACCTGAAAATATGATTGGCCATTTTTGGCCATTTTAGTCCCCCTTCCATTTCATAGTGGAGACACAGAACTGAAAACAGCACAGGTGAAGTGGGGTGTAGAATCCTAGAATTGGAAGAGACTGCAAGGGCCATCCAGTCCAGTCCCCTTCTGAAGTGCAGGAAGACACAGTCAAAGCATTCCCAACAGATGGACATCCAGCCTCTCTTTAAAAACCTCCAAAGAAGGAGATTCTGCCACACTCCCAGGCAGCAACATATTCCACTGGCAAACTTCTCTTACAGTTAGGAAGTTCTCCCTAATGTTTAGATGGAATCTCTTTTTCTGTAGTTTGAATCCATTGCTCCGTGTCTTAGCCTCTGGAGCAGATGAAAACAAGCTTGCTCCACCCTCCCTATGACATCCTTTCAAATATTTACACTTGGCTATCATGTTACTTCTTAACCTTTTCTTCTCCTTAAAAATACCCAGTTCCCTTAGCCACTCCTCACAGGGCTTCATGGTTTCCAGGCCGTTGACCATTTTGAACTACCTTTTTTGGACACCTCCCAGCTTGTCAACTGAATCGAATTGAGATGCCCAGAACAAATTGGAGTGTCCAAGATCCTAGGAGGCAGGAGGTAAGCCCCACTCCAACCTCCTGGAGGTTGCCCAACCTGGTAGCAGCTGCCAGAAACCACAGCTACCACAGTCACATGGAGGCTTCTAGCCATACACAAACTGTTAGGCCTGATTTGGAATTTTGTGTCCAGTTCTGGGCACCTCAATTCAAGAAGGATGGCAACAAGCTGGAACATGTCCAGAGGAGGGCGACCAAAATGGTGAAGGGTCTGGAAGCCATGAAGCCCTTTGAGGAACGGCTTAGGGAGCTGGGTATGTTTAGTCTGCAGAAGACGGGACAGGATAAGAGGGGACAGGATAGCCATGTTTAAATATTTGAAGGGATGTCATGTTGAAGAGGGAGTGGGTTTGTTTTCTGCTGCTCCAGAGACCAGGACAAGGAGCAATGGATTCAAGCTGCAGGAAAGGAGATTCCACCTGAACCTCAGGAAGAACTTTCTGACGGTCAGAGCTGTCCAGCAGTGGAATCTGCTGCTGCCTCCATGGAGTGTGGTGGAGTCTCCTCCTTCTTTGGAAGTTTTTAAGCAGAGGCTGGATGGCCATCTGTTGGGAATGCTTTGATGGGTGTTCCTGCATAGCAGGGGGTTGGACTCGATGGCCTCTGGGGTCCCTTCCAACTCTATGATTCTATGATTCTATGATTCCATAATTCTATTTCTTACACTCCTGTGCAAGAAAGGAGTGCTTTGCACCCCAGCCTTTGTATGTGGGATGTTTTGTGGTTGGAAATTCTTACTGTCATATCAGAGTGGAGGGAGGTCTGGGGAAACAGACCTGTAATCATACATTTATTGCCATTGCCTGCAATTTTGATGCAAAGAATGTAAAGTGCAGGAAAACAAAGCCCAGAGCGTGCTTTGCCATGATGCTTTTGTGCGCGGCATCCAAAGTGCATATGAGCCATCACTTTATCTTTTGCCCAGAGTGAAATTGTTCATCCCCAAATGGGCCATGAAATGAAATGGCATGAAACATGACGGGGATACTTTGGCACAAATGGGTCAATTTCCTGTCATTTCTCCCCGCAATTGTATGTAAAGAGTGTGGCATCAGAGGCTGTGCAAGGAGATGTTTCCATTCTTTTTAGTCCTGTTATTTTAATTCCGTGATGAATGGAAGCGAAAACAGAATCAGAGCTCAGGCCCGTTATGGAGACGCTCTTCCATCTGCCTAATAACCATCCATTTTCCATGAATACCTGTTACTTCAAAGCCAAGCTGAAGGGAAAACGGGGCGGGGGACAGATATCGGGGAGGGAAATGAATACCTCTTATTACTTGACTATACCTAAGTAGAAGGTCAGAATCTTAGAAGCATTTCTCCCATCTCCATGAAACCGAAATAGTGCTAGCAGACTGGCAGGATGAGATAGGCTTCTAGTGAAAGACCAGAGAAAGCCAAGCTTAGGACCAGGGGTGGGGGCTAGGAGTCACAGGACTGGATAGGTGGCCCAGGGACAAGCCTGGGGGGTATGCAGTCGAGATGGTTCCCCATCATTTTCCATCCCCCAGAAGGACATGCAGAAAAGTGGCTGGAAACACAGTTATAGGGTTACAAAGACTACCCAGTACAGCACCTTTCTGCCCTGCAGAAATACACCGTCAGAGCTCTCCCTTGGACAGATGGCCGTCCAGCCCCTCTTTAAAAACCTCCAAAGAAGGAGGAGACTCCTCCACACTCCCAGGTAGCAGCGTATTCCACTGTCAAACCGCTCCTTCCATCAGGAAGTTTCTTTCTAATGTTCAGGGGGCATCTCTCTTCCTGTAGTTTGAAGGCTTTGCTTCATGTTGTAGAACATTTCCACACGACACTCTTCTAGCGCGACGATTCCATTTTCAACCTTCTATGGAATCCTGGGGTTTGCAGTTCCGGGAGGGGCCGGCCGGCCCCTCCCGGAACTGCAAACCCCAGATTCCATAGGAGGTTGAAAGTGGAATCATCACGCTATAGAGTGTCGTGCGGAAATGGCCGTAGTCTCTGCTGTTTCAACGTGGCTATCATGTCCCCTCTTAACCTTCTCTCCTCTATGCATTACTTCATAACATGGGAAGCTGCCTTTTTCTACTGAGTCAGACCCTTGCTCCGTCCCACCCCATATTCTCAACTCTGACTGGTAGCCATGGTTCTCCAGAGTTTCAGAGAGAAATCTTTCCTAGCCCCACCTAAAGAAGCCACTTTGGGTTGAACCTAGAATTGCACGCACAATAATGGAGGAAGCTGCCTTGTACATTCCCTCAACTGTCTTGATTCATCCTCTGACAGCCCACTTTTGCACCCACTTTCAAAATGTCTCAGTTCTTCTCTCTTCCTCCCAGGCCATTTCCACACTAGAGTGTTATAGCGCTATTATTCCACTTTCAGCATCCTGTGGAATCCTGGGGTTTGCAGTATAAGGAGGGGCCAACCAGCAAACCCCAGGATTCCATAGGATGTTGAAAGTGGAATAATAGTGCTATAACACTCTAGTGAGGAAATGGCCCCACTTTCCTGCTTTGCCAGTTTGCTCCAAACTGACTTCAAAATGAGAAAGGAATTTGTGTTCAGTTAACTCAAGAAGGTAGAGACAGAAGGAAGGAGAATCTCAAACCTTCCCCTTCCCAGTAGGCTCAGGGAAAAGCAAACTGCTGCAGGTTCTCCTGACTTATGTGTTCTTCCTCATTGATAACTTTGGCCTCATTGATAACTTTGATGTTGCTTGGCCACCTGTGTCCCAGTTTGTGTCTGTGAAATTGTGGAGGGTATACTGATACTGAGTCAGATCCTTGGTCCATCTAGACAATTGTTCTCGACTTTGGCTATTTCCGCACTAGACCGTTATAGCGCGATTATTCCACTGCAAACTGCAAACCCCAGGATTCCATAGGATGTTGAAAGTGGAATAATCACGCTATAACAGTCTAGTGCGGAAATGGCCTTTGAGAGTCCTGGTTTCAGTCTTCAGTCTTACCTAGCCCTTCCGGGAGACATCAGTGCTTTTGTTCTCCTGGTGTTCTCCCACCCAAGTATTAACCAGACCTGGCCCTACATAGCTTATAAAATCAGACAAGAACCCCTGTGTCAAAACAAGAGAAAGATTGAATATTCAGAGGTATCCCCCCACCTGCAAAAAAAAAGAAAATAGGAGGTAAAAAAGGAATACCACAAACCATGAGAAGGAGAATCCTAAACACGCAACCATCTTTGCAGTTCAGGACATATGTGTGAAAAATTAATGTATTTTTTGCATAGAAAAAAATTGCCATTTTCATGGCAGAAAAGAAGTTTCCTGCGGAGAGGAGAATTTTCTATGCAAAAGTAATATCCCTGTGAGGGGATAACAGCATTTTTTTGTAAAGAAGATTCTCTTTGCTGCTTAGGAAACTTTGCTTTTAACTTTTTTTGTCTGCCGTGAATTTTTAGCTATGCTTGTTTTTCCTGTTTTAAGCCACCTGGAGTCCTAAAATGGAAAAAAGGGATGCTGATATTGTTATCTGCACAAATAATCCTTCTTTCTGTACAAAACCATACACATTGCTTTGCACAGAACAAGATCCAAGCTGGAAACAGTTTTTTCACTTGAGGTGAAAAAGGATAAAACTGTTCGTTCTTGCCTGAGATTTGCAAACATTGGAACACCGAGACAAAACACCCATTCCAAATAGTGTTCCAAATATTCTTCTCATCCTTTGTGTGGCCTGACTGTGATTGCACAGGGGAAGGCAATTCTGCACATGCTCCAAAGCACTGTCCTCATTGACTACAGCAAACAGTTTACTGGGCTGATCTCTGCCTGACTTGGCGCTTCGTTGGTAGTTCTGTCCGGATCTGATTTGCACAGGCCAGTGCCGTTTTCCTTCTGTATGCTGGCAGTTCCAGACATGCATTCCAGATCTCAGCTCAAATAGTTCTGTTGTTATGGTTTGTTTTGGAAAGTACAAGAAGCCCCTGGAGGTAGAAACAGTCTGTAAACCTTGGTGTCAGCTAATTACCAGGCTTCTGGAGACGTGTAACGAGGTTTAAACTTTGGTTACCCTGCTCCTCGTGCTGGATCCAAAAGCCCCTCTGGGAAGTGGAGAAAAGTTTGGTTACTTCTATGCCTCTTTGTGGGTGGAGAGCCAAATTTTGGCTACTGGAAAGAGAGGGAGGGATGTGATTCCAAAGCGCCAGGCTGCCGCTTTCCATCTTTTGCCAGTTTTGCCCTGTTTTGAGCTTGGCAAGACAGGCTCAGCCATTTGTTGGTAACTAAGCAGCTCTCTAGAAAAAGGTTACCACTGCCTTAGGCATGATCGTGTAACCAGAAAAAACGGGGCCGGTCTGGACAGAACAATGTAAGCCCAGGGGATGCCGGTTTCAAACCCAGCTCCTGCTGTGCATGTGTTGGATTCTCTCTTCGCAGGGCTTTCATGGTAAAAGATATTCAGAAGTGGTTTATCAGGGGCTCTTTCTGCACACTGGCATCACTGCTGTTGTCTCCAGGGCCATTTCTGCACTTGACTGTTTTATGGCCATTTCCGCACTGGACTGTTATAGCGCTTTGATTCTACATTCAACATCCTATGGAATCCTGGGGTTTGCAGTTCCAGGAGGGGCCAGCCGGCCCCTCCTGGAACTGTAAACCCCACGATTCCATAGGATGTTGAACGTAGAATCAAAGCGCTGTAACAGTCTAGTGCGGAAATGGCCATAGTGGTGTTATTCCACTTTCAACCTCCTGTGGAATCCTGGGGTTTGCAGTTTAGGGAGGAGCCTTTGAGGACCTTCCCTAAATGCAAATTCCAGGATTCCATAGGAGGTTGAAAGTGGAATAATAGCACTATAATAGTCTAGTGTAGAAATGGCCTACAACCCAGAGCTGATTCACTGATGGTGCCCACCTACCGTTGCCCAGTAGCTGTTTGGCACATTGAGTCCAGCTCCTCAGCAAGAACCCATCTGACATGGCAGATCCTATCAGATCCTCTTGTCTCACCGCAGCCTGCAATCCTACCACCTCAGAAAGGTAGGGCGGTGATTGGTTTTGGAAGCTGATAGGAAAAGAACCATCCCATCTCGATTTGAAATGAGTTCTGCAGATACCCTGGGCTGCTAAATACTAATACTGGGCTGCTAAAGACAAATGAATGGATCCAAGAACAAATCAAGGCTGAACTCTCCCTAGAAGCTCAGATAATTAAACTGAGGCTGTCGTACTTTGGACATATCATGAGACAGTGTGACCCGGTGGAAAAGACAGCAATACGTGGTAAGGTGGAAGGCAACAGGAGTAGAAGAAGAGTGCACATCCGCACTACGCTGTTATAGTGCTATTATTCCACTTTCAACCTCCTGTGGAATTCTGGGATTTGTAGTTTACTGAAGCCAACAAGTTCTCTGGCTGAGAATTCTAAACACCCCTCCCTAAACTGCAAACTCTAGGATACCATAGGATGCCGAAAGTGGAATAATAGCACTGTAACAGTGCAGTGCAGAAATGGCCACTGTATTTTGGGACTGACCTGAACAGCTTGTAAATTGACAAGCTAGATGTGGCTTTGCTAAATGTGGACGGTAGCCTCCTGGGGCTTGATAAACTCCCTATTTTGCTTTGTGGTCAGAGTTGCATTGTTGAGCGATGTCTCAAGAAAGCCCCAACGTATGGCTCAGTTCTGCTCTATCGGTTGCCAGTGGCGCAGGCCTGCCATATTGGACGTCCACGGTTGACTGGCCACGTGCATCCTAAAGAATCATCTTCTGCTCACTGGAGAGAGGAAATTTATGTTCTCTGTCTCACTCAGAGAGATTTCAGGAGACCGGGAAAGGAATGAACACAGGCAATTGTGAATGTGGTCAATTATATAATGCAAGCAATATTTTTAAGGTTCTTGAAGAATCAGAACACAGAATCCATGCATCAATCCCAGCTGGAAGTGAAATAATGGGAACTTGATAAGTTAACCTTCATTTATGTACCATCAGTTCAGTGGTTCTACTGAATGGGTCAACCATGGGCGCTCCTCTCCCTATATAGACCTATGTCAGGGCTGTCTGGCAGTGGAATCTGCTGCCTTGGAGTGTAGTGGAGTCTCCTTCCTTGGAGGTTTTTAAGCAGAGGCTGGATGGCCATCTGTCGGGAGGGCTTTGAGGGTGTTCCTGCATGGCAGGGGGTTGGACTGGATGGCCCCTGGATGGCCCCTGGGGTCTCTTCCAACTCTACATTTCTGTGATTCTATGATTCTATGTGAGGTCTGATGTCTGTTAGGGGAGCGTGGCAATACGTATTCCACTAATACGGCACCCCAGTTGTGGAATACGCTCCCCTTGGAAGCCTGATGGGCATGAACACTGATGAAAGTCTGATGCCAAGTCAAAATACAGCTTTGTATTAAACATGGGGCCGGATTGATTTCATCCAAATCAGTGCACGTGTTATGGTCTTCAGTTGTCTTGAACTGATGTTAAATTGTGTTTTAACCTGTCAGGCTATTTAATATGCCTTTGGTCTCTTTAAATTGCTTTATTTACTGTTCTCTATTGATTCCCTGCTGGACCATAGAAACCCACTGGTTCACTTTGGGCACATCGCACACTCTCAGCCCCAGAAAACCACATCATGATGGTTCACCTTAGAGAACATTTCCGCAGGACACTCTTATAGCGCGATGATTCCACTTTCAACCTCCTATGGAATCCTGGGGTTTGCAGTTTCGGGAGGGACGGCCGGCCCCTCCCGAAACTGCAAAGTCCAGGATTCCAGAGGAGGTTGAAAGTGGAATCATCGCGCTATAGAGTGTCGTGCGGAAATGGCCAGAGTCTCCATAAGTCAGAAACAACAAACATGAGTAAATCTAGGCAACTGTTTCATATTCCCATTTGCTACTTAGTCATGTTCACATATTTAACAAAATAGCTAATACAGAATTTGCTGCTGTTGTGTAACTTCAAGGCATTTCTGACTTACAGCAACCCTAAGGGGAACCTACCGTGGGGTTTTCTTGGCAAATTTGTCCAGAGCAGATTGCCCTTGCCTTCCTCTGAGGCTGAGAGAGTGTGACTTGCACTAGGTCACCCAGCTGGTTTCCATGGCCAACCAATTGCTTAGGTTTCTCCCAGAAACCTAAGCAGTTTCCGCACAAGACTGTTATAGTGCTATTATTCCACTTTCAACATCCTATGGAATTCTGGGGTTTGCAGTTTTGGGAGGGGCCTCAAAGGCCCCCTCCCCTCACAGGTCCCTCCCTAAACGGCAAACCCCAGGATTCCATAGGAGGTTGAAAGTGGAATAAGAGTGCTATAACAATCTAGTGTGGAAATGGCCTTAAGCCCAAGATGCTCTGTTAGCATCCCTTGTGGAAATGCCCCCAAAGCATGGGTTCCATCAGAGGACAAGCAACCATGATGAAGAGATACCGAGATGGTTTATCAGTGACCCATTTTCTCCTCCATCTTCTCCCTGCTGCAGAACACTCTGGAGCAGTGCAGCATTTGTGCGAAGCCCATCATGGAACGGATCCTGAGAGCCACGGGCAAGGCCTACCACCCCCACTGTTTCACGTGCGTGATATGCCAGCGCAGCTTGGATGGCATCCCTTTCACCGTGGACGCCGGAGGCAACATCCACTGCATTGAGGACTTCCACAGGTATTATTTGTTGCACCAAAAGCAGCATCTTCTGACCAGAAAATACTATTTCTGCACAGAAATAGTACTTTCTAGGCAGATGATAGGGTTCCCTGTACAGAAAATGCTATTGCTCTGTTGCAAATTTCCTTCTTGTGCTATAAAAATGAAGTTTAACTTACATCAAGCCTTATTGTTCGTCACAACTAGAGTAGACCCCATTAAATCAGTAGGATTTAGCTATATGTCAACACAACATTCCCCGATTGATTCAGTAGGTCTACTCTAGTGGTAACAGACCAACAGGATTCCAGTCCTTGAGTGCTCAAGATTTTCAGGGGGCAAAGGGCAACCCCTTGAAGTACTGGGGGGTCAATCTGTGTGTGCTATCGAGTTTATTCATTAATTTATTAAACTATTTATATTGAATTATTATTATTATTATTATTATTATTATTATTATTATTATTAAATTATTTATATCCTGCTCTAACTTGGAGGATCTCAAGGTGGCATGCAGTAAAATCAGTTTGAGACAATAAGTAAGAGTAGCCCAAACCCTCTCTCACAGACCATTTCCACCCTACCCTCTTAGAGTGCTATTATTCCCCTTTCCACATCCTGTGGAATTTTGGGATTTATAGTTTCCCGAGGCCCAAGAGCTCTCTGGCTGAGAATTCTAAATGCCCCTCCCTCAACTGCAAACCCCGGGATTCCATAGAGGTTGAAAGTGGAATCATAGCACTATAACAGTGTAGTGTGGAAATGGCTACAAGGTGCATCACCTAGGTGCATCACCTTTTCCGCACGAGCTTGTTCTAGCGCTATGATTCCACTTTCAACATCCTATGGAATCCTGGGGTTTGCAGTTGAGGGAGGGGCCTTTAGAATTCTCAGCCAGAGAGCTCTTTGGCCTCGGGAAACTACAAACCCCAGAATCCCACAGGATGTTGAAAGGGGAATGGCTTGGAGGACAGAATTTCTCACGGATCGGTCCCTTCTTGATTTTCTAGGAAGTTTGCTCCACGGTGCTCTGTCTGCAAGGAGCCCATCATGCCGGCCCAGGGCCAGGAGGAAACTGTCCGGATCGTGGCCTTGGACCGTGACTTCCACGTGCAGTGCTACCGGTGTGAGGTGAGTGTCTTCAGCGTGCATGGAAAATAGAGTGGGTGGGATTTGCTTCTTGTTTCTTGACCGTTTTCAGAGCTATCATGGTATAGTGGTTTGAGTGCTGAATTACAACTCTGGAGACCCTGCTCAGCCATGGAGACCCACTAGGTGACCTTGGGCATGTCACACTCTCTTGGCCTCAGAAGAAGACAAAGACAAACCCCGTCTGAACAATTCTTACCAAGGAAACCCACGATAGGTTTGCGTTATCAACGACTTGGATGAAGGAATAGAGGGCATGCTCATCAAATTTGCAGATGACACCAAATTGGGAGGGGTTGCTAATACGCCGGAGGACAGGATCAAAATTCAAAATGACCTGGATAGATTGGAGAGCTGGGCCAAGGCGAACAAAATGAAATTCAACAGAGAGAAGTGTAAGGTCCTACACTTAGGTAGAAAAAATGGAATACAGAAATATAGGATGGGGGACACGTGGCTGGATAGCAGTCCGTGTGAAAGGGATCTAGGAGTCTTCATAGATCACAAGCTGAACATGAGTCAGCAGTGTGATGCGGCAGCCAAGAAAGCCAATGCAATTCTTGGCTGCATCAATAGGAGTATGGTGTCTAGATCGAGGGAGGTACTGGTACCACTCTACTCTGCTTTGGTTAGACCCCATCTTGAATCCTGTGTCCAGTTCTGGGCACCCCAATTCAAGAGGGATATTGACAAGCTGGAGCAAGTCCAGAGGAGGGCGACCAAAATGGTGAGAGGCCTGGAAGCCATGAAGCCCTATGGGGATAGACTTAGAGAGCTAGGGATGTTTAGTCTGCAGAAGAGGAGGTTAAGAGGGGACAGGATAGCCATGTTTAAATATTTGAAGGGATGCCATGTAGAGGAAGGAGAGGGCTTGTTTTCTGCTGCTCCAGAGACCAGGACAAGGAGCAATGGATTCAAGCTGCAGGAAAGGAGATTCCACCTGGACCTCAGGAAGAACTTCCTGACAGTCAGGGCTGTCCGGCAGTGGAATCTGCTGCCTCAATGGAGTGTGGTGGAGTCTCCTTCCTCGGAGGTTTTTAAGCAGAGGCTGGAAGGCCATCTGTCCAAGGGAGTGCTTTGAGGGTGTTCCTGCATGGCAGAATGGGGTTGGACTGGATGGCCCCTGGGGTCTCTTCCAACTCTACATTTCTATGATTCTGTGATTCCATTAGGGTCCCCATAAGTCAGAAACAACTTCAGGACCTGCAACACAACACTGTTTAACCCCTGCCTGGAGTGTTTCCTTTTTGAATTTACTATACTTCAATGTCTGTCACAGCAACCTAGCATTACGGTTGTAAATCTTTGCTTTTTTCATTCTTGGACGCAAGTATGGAAAATGTCAGGAGTTGTTCACCCATGGGTCAAGATTGCAGGAGGTCTTTCACATTTTTTCCAGTTATTTTTCACATTGTAGCATATGGAATTCCAGCACGAACAAACAAAATATTTCAAAGTGGCAGAACTGCACAGCTTGCCCTGTGCAACCCCAACTTCTGTGGAGTTGGTCTGGATTTTGGCAGCCTTGTGTTCAAGCATGGCTCGGTCCTCTTACCTTCAGGACACTCAAATATGTCCTCAAAAAGGACATCTTAAAGAGTTGTGGAGCAAAGAACATGAGTGTAAATGTTTCTGGACTTCCTGGACCCTGTCTTCATCCTTGGATGATACTGGGCTTGATGCTATCAATGGATTATTTGAAGAATCGGATCGATCATTGACTGAGGTGCGCCAATGGGGTGCTTGCAATTGCTGGATTTTAAGGAATGTGTAAATATCTGTGCTCTTCTTTTGGTAGAGTTTCTGTTTTGAGTCATGCTTGCCCACACGTCTGACACATTTCGGCATGTTCTCAGGGTTGTTTTGATTACATGAGTTTCAGCTGAGAGGAGAATTTGACCCACAAATAAGGAGCATGTTTTGCACATCAGAAAATGTGTGCCTCAGAGAAGTTCAAGAAAACTGTTCCTATTCTCGAAAACAAGAGGATGCAGAGGGAAGCTGTGCAAATTTTCTGTGCCCAGCTGTTCCGTCCTACAGCTTTGCAAATTTAGAGTCTGCAAAGCAGAGCTCTGTTCCTTGAAATGGCTTCTCTCGTTTTAAATACATTCCTATGTCTGATCATTGACTGGAGATAAGAGCTGAAGGAGTTGGTGTTTTGATGGGGAAAAAACCACCAGTCACATCCGGTCCATGGAACAGCATTCCCATCCCTGGTGTATATTAATTATTAGCATTTTTATAGTTCATTTATAGTCCATTGATAAGTTATACAACAATGTGGGATATGGCAGCACTGTTAGCTTTGCATTACTCCTGGAAAATCCCAGTGTTTCCAGTACTTTTTTGGACTGCAAGCCCCTGGCTATGTAGCTGGGGAATAATTGTGGGTTTCCTGACCCCAAAATAACTAATAAGTTCCAGCTCCCAGTGTCCCTGTTAGAAGCAGCTGGTGATTTCCACATCAGTAGAATGGTGTATCTTGTATGGGTTTTAGTCTGAACTTTAAAGGAGATGTTCAAGGTTCTGAACCCATTGGGAGAGGTTCAGTACCTTGGACAACTCCTTTAACGTCTTCGGTAAAACCTGGAGCAGATTCACGATCCCCTTTCTGTGGGAGGCACTGGACACCACTGATAAATTTTCATTATCCATAGGTTTTTATTATACATATCATCGGTTTTTGCAACTCACTTGACTCCTTCCTTCCTTTCTTCCTGATTCTCTTGACCAGGACTGCGGAGGGCTTCTTTCCGAAGGCGACAACCAGGGCTGCTACCCGCTGGACGGCCACATCCTCTGCAAGACGTGCAACTCGGCCCGGATCCAAGCCCTGACAGCCAAGGCCAGCACTGACCTTTGAATGTGATGGGGAGCATTGCACAGCCCTTTTGCACGGCTGGAAAGTATTGGGACACAAGGGCTGGACTGCTTCCTAAGGGCATAATCCCATATTGCTGTTCCCTTCTGTCTACACTACAGACTTAAACTGCTTGAATATTCCTTTCCTCTACCCAAGGAGCCCTGGGAAATGTACTCTCCTGTCTAGTGCATTGGCTCTTTTGGAGACAGTTCTTAACACATCTGCAGAGTTGCAGTTCCCAGGGCTCTTTGAAGAGGCACCGTGACACTTAAACTGATGTTACACTGATAGAAGTTTGCAGTGAAAATAAGCCTTGAGGGAACCAAATATCCCAATATTATCTTTGTTCCCTCCTGACTTTAAAGGGTCTAAAGCAATCATTCCTGATCTTGAGCCCTCTGGATGCATTGATCTATGACTAATCATATGCCAATCTACAAGTCCCATCAACCTTCCTGGGGATGGTGGGAAATGTAGTCTGACACCTCTGGAGGGCACCGGGTTGAGGATGTATGGTCTAGAGTCAGGGTGAGCAATGAGGTGGGGAAGCACGCTGACCTCTCCAGTGGTCCTAGAGGGTGGGTTGGCAACTGTATTGTCTTTGCAGCCCTCCCAAATTGGCTCAAAGTGCCCCGTAAGGGATATAGAGGGAATTTCACTACATTTCCAGACTTGTCTGGGCCACTGTGAGCTCAGGAGAGGTTGTTTCTTTCCCTCTCCAAAGAAAAAGCAGGAAGCAACCCAGAGTCACTATTCATTTCTAGGGTTGCCAGTGTGAAAACTGGAGAGGGCTCCTGTGCTTTAATGATTGTGTGGAAGAATCCCAAGAAGGTGTGGCTGGCCTTTCAACCAGGTAAAAAGCAACACTTGCTGAAATTCCTTCTTCTATATAACCTTTCTAGTTTTCACCCTGTATTCCATTCCCTTTTATTAAAACAGGAAGTGATCCAGAGTCAATTTTGAATTCACTTCCTTTTTTTTTTTTTAAAGGACTCCCTGGGGCTAAAGTGGCTTGTAGGGTGACAATTTGGTAAAACTGCTTCCCATTCCTCATTAAAGGGGCATATGCAGCAATAAAAATTATCAGAAATAATTGTTGGGTGCTTGAAGCTTCAAAAATGAACTTGGGGCCACAAGCCACCCTTGCTCACCCCTGATGTAGAGATCATTCATCCTGAGGCTCCGTGCCCTTCCAGCTCCATCAATTCGCAAACAGAAATAATGTGCCTCTACCCAATAATCATTTCTCTTACCACGGATGCTTAGGTCTTTAATTTTTCACAAGCCATCAGATTCTGAGCTTGTTTGCACATTAATATATGGGAGCACACTTTATATCTATTCCTATAGCCATAGCTGATAAGGTATTGTAATATTGTATTTGTGCCTTAAGAATAGTGATGCAAAGGAGGAAAAAAAAATGACTGCAGGTATCAGGACGTACTTGCAAAAATATGTCATAACAGAGTCATTGCTAAGTCGTGTTGGAATGCCACCAGAGTTTGGGGCTGGGGATTATGCAGACCTCCAGAGGGTGTTGGAGTACACCTCCCAGCATGCTTTATTGTCTGGGGATGATGGGAGATACAGCCCAACAACATCTGGAGGGGTGCATGATGCTCGCTCTTGCCTTAGTTTCATCTCTGTTGGCAAAAAGTTGGGGCTGCAATAACCTTAACTCTTTTCAGAGACAGAAAAAGCGGCTCGCAGTTGATATTACCTTTCTACCTAAACAAGGATTCAGATAAGAAACACAGGTGTGCACTACAGCCAAAACCAGATCCTGAGTCCAATTACTAGACTCAACTAGAGCAGCCGTCTCTGAATCAATGGGATATATGACTTACTCTTCAGCAGTTGACTTACTGGGTCTCCTCTGGTTGTATATAGGGTATAGGCATTAATCTTGCCCACAAATTCATAATTTGGGGATTCCAGCCCAAAGCACTCAAAGTTCCATTTCACAGTTAGACCTTGGAGGATGCTTAAAAACAACACTAATTAAAAAAAAAAAAAACTTGGTTGGAATCCAGCAGGGCAGTTGTGAATGTGTAACCTACAGTTACACATGCGCAACTGCTGTGTATTCAGAATCCCTGGCCATTTCTGCACCACACTCTTATAGCACGATTATTCCACTTTCAACATCCTATGGAATCCTGGGGTTTCCAGGTTAGGGAGGGGCCGACCCTCTGCTATAAGAGCGTAGTGCGGAAAGGGCCCCTACGCAGCCCCTAGTTTAGGGGTACATCGGGACTGTGAAAGTCTCCAGAACCCCACTTACCGTCCAGCAGCCCCTGTGATCAACAAGGATCCACTCCCCTGCCAATCAGAAAGCAGCTGCCCAAGGTTCCCACCCTGCCCTCGTACGAGCAACTTGCAGCACAAGAGGGATCTGTGACAGTGATCCTTTTTCTGCCGGTTGCACCGGAGATCACTCGCGGTGGAGGGTGGGAAGGTGAGGCGGCTGCTTCTCCCTCAACAGGGGCCATGGGCCTCTGTCCATCCCAGGGGCCTCTTACTGGCAAATGAGGCTTGGAGAGGGTCATGCCAGAATTCACTACCTTGCAATGTCATGATGGTGCTATAGAGTAGTCGATGGCCATACAGGATTCGGGCACCTGTTGTTGAATCTCTCAAGTATGAAGTTTGCTGGTGCAACAGTTTACGCCTCTTTGTACCTTTTTAAAAACTGAAACCAGCAGTGCCAGTTGTAAGTGTGGAAAAGATAGCAGTCCTTGAGATCAAATTTAAATTAAACACTTTCCCTCAAAGTATCTCCCCCTGCAGTACCCCCCACAGTAGGTTTCAGCACCAAAACTACATAGGCTACAATCAGTTGGTTATTCCCAACCGGAATTGTCCCATTGAATCATGTTTTGAATGGTGAATAAGCACATAATCCAATCCAATTGATCCTCATTGTCCCCAATAATATATTTTAGTGACTTGGTGGAAGTTATCTGCACTTTATTAGCAAGAGGAGGAGATCTGGAGTGGAATGTAATGGAGCAATGGGATGTTGATACCAAAAACTGTGGAAAGCATCACCAAAAAAAGAAAAGTCATCATGTGCAAGGAGGCTTCATGATGTACCATCCATTTTGCCACTTTCGAACACAAACACTTTCCCTAGTTTGTGGTAAAGGCATGCAAAAGGTCAGTGGTGAAGCTGGCAGGGCCACAGCACAAGGGGCATGGCCACTGAGCATGAGGGTGTGGCCAGAGTGTCTGGGGGCATGGCCAGGGCATGCAGAGTGGGGCTATGGGCTGGGACACCCCAAAAACATTGCCGCCTGGGTGAATCGCCCCCCCCACCCCCACGTCCCTGTGCGGCTGCAAAAGATGCTCAAGGGCTCCTCTCAGGCATATAGGGTTGTGAGAAACATGTCTTTATCCCAAATATGGTGCTTGGCAAAGTTACCCTTTTTTCTGGACATCAGCTGAGAGAATCGCCTGATCAGCCATGCTAGCTGGAGATAAAGGAACTTTCAGTGTGAGATGCTAAATCAAGAAGGCAGAGCATAATGCTCCCTCCACACAACTCCATGTACTTCCTCACTCCAGCAGCTATTAAGCCCCAGGAGAGACCACCACCACTGGTGTTCCTGCATGGCAGGGGGTTGGACTGGATGGCCCCTGGGGTCTCTTCCAACTCTACATTTCTATGATTCTAGGGCATCCTAGTGGCCGTCTGCACCCATGTAAATCCCACCTCTGGGAGACGCCTTATGCTCCTCCACTGCTTTTGCTGCTTATTGGTGGAAGGAGGGGGATGAGGAGGAAATTTAGATGATGTAGAAGAGGGTGGTCTCAGTTTGGAGTAGGGATGAAATGAAGTTTTGCCCTGTGACGGTGTTCTCCCCCTTTCCTTCCCCTCAGAGCCCAGATCTTCCTCATCTCAATTACCTTCCCCCTCCCTTCCCCATTTAGAAGCAGCTGCATTAGAAGTATCCTCTCCCAGAGCTTGAAGGCTGCCCTGGGGAACTTTGGGATGGGGTACACAGAGCTAAAGAATAGACCACCGTTGTTAAAAGTTGTTAGCAAGAACCAAGTGCTGCAGCAGTGGCTTTCATGCAATACTTTTCCTTCCCCTTGGAACCCATGCTGGCAAATGTCTTTATCATTTCAACTTTCTCTGCCACTCTCCCCTCCCTACTGGTAAGCTGCAGTTAGAGAAATCAGAAGTTCATGAGACCTGCTCAGAACTTGAAAACATTACTGCAGGAGACCAGAATCCTCTTGGTGACTCTTAGACCAGCGTAACTGCTGAGAGGCGTATCAGTGAGAACTCCAAATGTGGTGGGTACATGTCCTTGAGAGACACCATGCCCAATACTATTTCTGATGCTCCTCTTTAGTGCCCAGCAGCTCTTACAGAAAGCTTTGGTGCATTGTGAGCCAAACATACGTACAGCAGCAAAGAAGACTTAGGGCTTTATCACATGAGGCAGGTAAGTTGCGATTAGAGCAAGATAATATCACCTTTGGCTGGGACTTATCACATGAAGTCATCCCTCTTCGGTTACTCTGCTGGTGGGAGACCATTTGGAAAATTTTGCTTAACAAAAGAGGTCATTAACGGGTTGTTTGTGTTTGCAAAAGAAACACATTCCAATAAGTCCCAGCCAAAGACACTGTGATCCTGCCGTAATTGCAATTTACCTGCTTTGTGTGATAAAGCCCTTTATGTGTCTGGGTAAATGCTGTGTGTCTTCGCAGTATGCACCTTAGGACGCTGTGTTAATCCCTTCCCCCCTGCAATGTACAGGGATCCCTTGGCAGATAAGCTGATGTGGATAAAGGTTTGCTCAAATGTGAAAACCATGGCACTCCAGCTTATCTCCATAACTCAAAGCTCACTTGCTGTGCAGAAAATGTGCTCTCTAATGTGGAGCAATGTGACAGCCCAGTCTGGACAGCTGATAGGAACCCAGAACGAATGGAGTCACCTGGTCACTCTGGGTGAAGAGTCAGCGGGAGAGAGATAGGGACAAGGCAGATCGTAAATTCTCCATGTTCACATTTCAAAATGGCTGCAGGTGTTGTTTTTGCCAAAGTATGTCTGGGTTGTGCCAAGCCTGTAAGTGGAGATAATAACATTCAGGACACTTAGATGCAAGCATGGGTGCCCAAACCAAATTCTCAATGCTCACTGAAAACCAAGAATAGGCTTAAATTTTACCTGACCTGCCTGGCTTCAGATGCTATATATAATATTCCAACCCTACTTTCATCTCATTTCGTTGCTATTTCTGGAGCAGGGGACAGGCATCTCTAAGAAGCTGACTCCTTTGCCAGAACTGTTGCTACTGAGAATTAGAGGTTACCTCCAATACGTATAGTTGGATTTGCAGAGTATATTTCTAACACAGCTCTATTTAACCTATTGCAAAGAAAATCCCTTTTTATCCAAAGCAAACCTTGGATGTGATTGCATGAGATGTTGTCCTGTTAATGGGAACCCCAGGGCATTGCAGTGGTGAGCATTCAGGAGACTTTCTTGGTGGATTGGGCCCCTGGTTTGACCAAGAGTATGCATTATTTTATTTATTCCTGAAAAGTTTGTAAACTAAGGGCTTTATCACACAAAGCAGCTAAATCACAAATACAGCAGGATAATAGCTTTGTTGGCTGAGTCATACCACATTGCCCCGTTCCTCTTCTGTTGTTCTCGCAGTAGGAGGCCATCTGAAAAGCACTTCATTTACAAACACACACAAAAAAATCCATTAATGACTTCTTTTGTAAAAGAAATCCTTTCCAAACAGTCTTTCACTGGGAGAACAACAGAAGAGGAACAACTGCATGTGATTAGTCCCAGATAAAGATGCTATTTCCCTGGTGCAAATTGTGATTTAGCTGCCTCGTGTGACAAAGCCCTAAGGCTTTCTCTATGCATTTCCGCAAATATATAGATTTCTAAACCTATATATAAATGTATGCATGTTGCACCCACACACCATGTATATGTACTTATAATGGAAGCATATTAAGATTAATTAAGCTTTTTAGGTCTCTGTGTGCATAAATTAAGTTGCAGTGACCGCAAGACAATGGGCATCTTGGTGGAAGTGAATTTCAAGCTGGCCAAGTGTGTTCTTCCTCTAGGAGCACTTGATACCTGAAGAATTATGCTTTTTGATTTAAGACAAATGTGTAGCCATCCATGGATCCCACCCAGCTTGCTTCTGTAAATGGCAGTAGGAGCTAAAGAGGTAAATCCTCCACTATTTCACAAGGACAAATTATTACTGGTAGTTTTCTCCCCACTATGGGAGAAAAATTCTTGCACAGTATTTTCCCTATATTCAAATGTCCCCAAAAGTGGCTTTCTCACCAACTGGAAACCCATGTAGGAAGGAATAATAGATCAGCAAAATCTGTACACAGTTCTCTCTTGGTATTTGGACATCCCAAAATGTTGTGGAAAAAATTATTCTGCAAAGAAGAACATGTCTTCTATGCAAAAAAAAAAATTTTTTTTCTGCACAGGAAACCCATTTTCTGCACAGAAAAGTAGTTTTGTGCAAAAATACTGTGGCTGGCATCTTGTTCAGCGGTTATGATATTGTAAGATGGACTTAGGGTACCCTAACTGCAAGGGAGTCATGCTTCCAGGATCATATTGGAAGAGACCCAAAAGGCCATCCAATCCAACTCTGTTCTGCCATTCAGGAAGCCACGATCAAAGCATTCTGACCATCTAGCCTTGGTTTAAAAATCTCCAAAGGAAACCCCACCATGCTCCCCAGCAACTGTGTTTTCCACTGTCAAACTGCTCGTATAGAATCATAGAATGATAGAGTTGGAGGAGACCCCAGGGGCCATCCAGTCCAACCCTGTGCTATGCAAGAACACCCATCAAAGCCTTCCCAACAGATGGCCATCCAGCCTCTGCTTAAAAACCTCCAAAGAAGGAGACTCCACCACACTCCACTGAGGCAGCAGATTCCACTGCCGGACTGCCCTGACCATCAGGAAGTTCTTCCTGAAGTTCAAGTGGAATCTCCTTTCCTGCAGCTTGAGTCCATTGCTCCTTGTCCTGGTCTCTGGAGTGGTAGAGAACAAGCCCACTCCCTCCTCAACGTGACATCCCTTCAAATATTAAAACCTGGCTGTCGTGTCCCCTCTTCACTTTCTATTCTGCAGACTAAACATACCTGATACTCTTAGTTACTATCAGGCAGTTCTTCCTAAGGTTGAGATGGAATCTCTTTCCCCGAGGGGTCACTCCAGCTGCATGTTCTCAAGGTGCCTCAGGACTAAGAATGTGCCGCAGACATCGTTTCCCAGCTGCCTGGTCTCCAGTGCCTGAGGAATACTTTCCCCAGGTGGTGCCAGGCAGGTTGGCTGAGGGCATCCTTACCATGTTGGAATGTCATCATCCCAGTTACGCTGACAATGCAGGGTCTTGGCCCATGAGTTTTACTCCACAGAATAATCCTTCTGCCTCCTGACGTTCAGACACTAGGAGAAAAGTGTGCAGAATTCTCACTGGTCTACTGGTCTATTATGCAGCCCCCTAGGGTTTCCTGACTGTCCCGATTCTTGTTTTTCAACCTGGGAAAGATTCTTCGCCGCCGCCCCCTTAATGGAAGGGCCTGAAAAACTGAAAATGATCACAAGGTGGGGGGAAGGGTTGGATTTCCTTCCCAATCTCAAGTTAAATAGTATTTCCTACATAGGGATTTTATTTTTGAAATTGCCCATGGTTTGGTTCCCTTGTTGCTCTCTTTTTCCTCAGATGGTGTACAGTGATTTTGAGAAAATATTCAAGTTGCATTTGAAATTAGATTTAAGACAGAGGTATGTGTCAATCACAGTACTGCAGACTTAGCATTTACTTCCAGTCCCAGTAGTAGGGATCATAGAATCGCAAAGGCAGCGTGATATAGTGGTTTGAGTGTGGGACAGCGACTCTGGAGAACAGGGTCAGAGTCCCCACTTAGCCATGGAAACCCACTGGATGACCTTGGGCAAGTCATACTTAGGCCATTTCCGCACTAGACTGTTATAGCGCTATGATTCCACTTTCAACATCCCATGGAATCCTGGGGTTTACAGTTTAGGGAGGGGCTGGCCGGCTCCTCCCTAAACTGCAAACCCCAGGATTCCATGGGATGTTGAAAGTGGAATCATAGCGCTATAACCATCTAGTGCGGAAATGGCCTTCATCTCAGCCTCAGAAGAAAGCAAACACAAACCTCTTCTGAACAAATCTTGCCAAGAAAATCCTGTGATAGGTTGGCCTTAGGGTCTCCATAAGTCAGAAACAACTTGAAGGCACACAGCAACAACTGAGTTGGAGAAAACAACCTTTTTCAGGTAGCGGAATATGCAGCTAAAGGGTGTCCAGCTGGTGGCTGTTCATAAAATCTTAGAGATGGCCATCTGCTTCCACGCTTATAAAAGGAAATGTTCCTTGCCTTTGGGGTCAAGGGAATGTCCCAGCCAGCAGAAATGGAGTTGTTTCCTCCTTAACACTGTGACGTACAGAAGTTGACATGTTGGAATAGGTTCCACCAATACAGAGACGGTTCCACTGTACAGCCTTTCAGATGTAAGAGCATTTCGTTCCATGTATGCAAGAGACATGACTCTGGACTCTGTGGAGCGATGTTTTATTATTATTTATACACCTGCCCAAGCTTTGAGAACCCCCAGGGAAGACCTCCTCTGGGTCTCACCACCTTTGCGGGCAGATTTGGGGAGGATGCAAGACAGGGCCTTCTTGGTGGCTGCTCCCAACTGTAGGCTCCACTCCGACAAAGGTCTCCCTCATTGCTCCCAATCACCAGCAGGAAAACCTTTCTATTCAGGCAAGCTTCTGGATCTTCAGACTGGGAAAAGCTTTTAAAAAGCGCTTAGTTTCCCTCTGATATTTAAATCCTTCTCTAACGTTGCAACGGTGTTCTGTTCTCATCCGTACTCTGTTTTAATTAACTTTGCAAGCTGCCCTTGGTCTTTCCCGGGAAGAAAGCTGACGTAGATCATAAAAGCAAACCAAAAAAAAAAAGACGAAAAAGATATGCACACATTTATAGGCCAAACCATGCCAGGCGTTTTCAGTATAAAGCCTCACCCTGCTTCACCCTGCCGCTTTTATGGCTAGGTTCCCTTGGCCGTGCGTTCTTCGCATTTCATTCTACCCACCGTCCAGGGTAAACAGGCCGAGCTTGACTTTCTCGCCTTTCACCTAAGACTGCTTTATGGATCTGTTAGATCCCACACTCAAGCTGACTCAGTATGTACTTTGCACGGTTCAAGAGGCCCTTCATTTCTTGCCAGAGGTCAAGTGGGGATGATAGGAGACACTAAACCCCATAAAAAAGCAGCTCCCTCTCTCCGCTCTCCCCCAGCCTCATTTCTTTGGGTTTTGGTTCGTAACCCTTGCACCCAAAAGGAGGGCTGTGTGCTCAAGAGAAGCAGCTGGAGAAAAGCCACCGAGGAAGAGGAGAAGGGATCCCCTGAGGGCTGGAGAAGGAGAGAGGAAGACACTACCTCCTTAAATACAAAATCTGTCCCCCATTAAATTTTCCTTCACCTTCCAAATTTCCAACCCTGCAGAGAGTGAGAGACTGAAAATCCTTCACACCTAGAAGTCCTCTGTTTGCTGTGTTTGCATTCCTTGGGTCACTTGCTTTGCCCCATTTTTTTGGATGCCCAAACTGTTTTTCTAAATGCTCCGCCGAAGGTTTGTTGGAATTTGTTTTCCATTAATTTTAGTACAGACAAACTGACTCACAACAGGATAATCAACAGACAGGGGGGAAAGGTGAGGGGGAGGAAAGAAGTATATAATATATATGTACAGCAAGCCTCCCTCTCATGCAAGCTGTGCATGAATGTGTATAAGGTCACATGAAGCATTGCATCCCATTATAGTGAATGGATACAACAGGCATGGATCTGTGCTGCTGCAGCGGCATGCACATGTGCTGCTGCGGCGGCACGCACATTGACAATAATCGGATGCAACACTTTGTCTTTTTTGTTTCAAGCAGAGGTTCCAGGAATGGCAGGCACACTGTACAGCTAAAGCTAAGCTAAACTAAACTAAAATAAAATTGTAATACATTACTTAAAGCACATTACTAAGGCCATTTCCACATTAAACTGTTATAGTGCTATCATTCTACTTGCGACATCCTATGGAATCCTGGGGTTTGCAGTTTTGGGAGGGGCCAGCTGGCCCCTCCTGAAACTGCAAACCCCAGGATTCCATAGGATGTTGCAAATGGAATCATCATGCTATAACGGTCCAGTGCAGAAATGGCCTAAAACATTAATCTATTGCCAAAAAGCACAACCTAAAAAATCACAAAGATGCAAAAGAACTTTGACATCCCCATCCAGAAACTGTAATGAGACAAACAAAAATTTAGAAAGTATATTATTCTATTATTATAGCTCCAGCTAAATGTAACTGCTAGGTTGCTAGTAAGCATAACCACAATTTATTACATTTTTAGGTTTCTTATCGCTCAAAAATTCCATGAATAGTTTGCACCCTTTCGGAAAGCCTTCCTTTGGTTTATCTTTTAAGATCCACCTCCGTTTGGCAACTTGGGCATAGTCTGCAAACTTAATGATCCATTCATCCCTCCTTGATGCTTCCTCACCTGAAGTTCTAAGTTACTCCAGGGCTTCAGACAGATGACCAAAAGTCAACTATTCCTAGCAAGGAGGACTATTTAGCCCTCTGGTTGCATAAAAGCACGGCTGCCATTCCCTTTCCCTTCTCCTTCACGTTCTTTCTCCTGTCAAGATTTTGGCCATTTCCGCACTAGCCTGTTATAGCGCGATGATTCCACTTTCAACCTCCTCTGGAATCCTGGGCTTTGCAGTTTCGGGAGGGGCCACCCGGCCCCTCCCGAAACTGCAAAGCCCAGGATTCCAGAGGAGGTTGAAAGTGGAATCATCGCGCTATAACAGGCTAGTGTGGAAATGGCCTTTATCTTGGGTTTTTCCTTAGCCAAGATCAGTTCCTCATTGATGAACAATGCATTGCTTGAGAAAGGTAGGGATGAAAACCTTTGCTTCCTTCAGTCTCCCATGCAAGACGAACAATTTTTCAGCGTTTTTGTATCCACGGCAAAAGACTTTGGCATAATTTCCCCCACTCTTCTCACTTTGGGATATTTTATGTGTTTTTTTGTGCATAGTCTTAATAATAAGAGTGATAGTGCTCCAGCCAGGAGAAGTTAGTTTGTAGCTGATACACCATTTGAGGCGGTAATAATATTCATTTATATCCCACCCATTTACCAATACTGAGAAATGGCTTGTGGCTTTACAACGTGGTTAGCAAATGATTAAAAACAGTACAGACTGGGGGGAAAATGCAGTTTCTGCTTTAAAAAAAAACATTGTTTCCAGTGCAAAGAAAGAAAGAAAGTTGCATTTTGTGCACAGAAAACAAATTTTCTGCAAAAAGTCAGCCTTTTTTTCCCGCAGACAGAAATGCAAATTTTGCAAAAGCGAATTTTTGTGAAAATGCCCTGAAGTGCAAACTATTTTGCAGCTGTTTTCCATTTACTCAGCAGGCTTGTCTTGCACTGGCTGAGGGATTCTGGGAATTGTGGTCCAAACAGTATTTCTGCTCCCTCTCCCAAGCTCTGATCTATAGTACCCATGGTGTACACTGAAAATAAATACAGCATGTGCACATATGCATGTGCACACACACACTAGTTTAAACCCCTGTTTGTGGAATCCTAGGCGTTGTAGTTTGATAAGTCAGCAGGGCTCTATACCACAGAAGTCTAAATTCCTCACCAAACTACAACTCCCCAAATTCCATAGGATGCAGCCCTGGCAACTCAAATGGCATCAAAGTTTATTAATTGTGCAGAGTGGCAAAGACATTAATTCTTCATTCCAGCAAGTCTGCTTGTTCTGAGGAATTTCTGTCTTTGTGTGAACAGAAATTTGTTTTCAAATGCTCTTCCTTTCCCTTCAATGTGCACTTTTTCATCCTAAATAGAGTGTTCCTTTCTTTGCTCCAGTTTCTTAGATAAATGTTGCTCCTAGAGATTTAAAAAGCAGTGGGAGA
The DNA here is from genome assembly GCA_948474755.1 of Ctenosaura bakeri. Taxonomy (NCBI): domain Eukaryota; kingdom Metazoa; phylum Chordata; class Lepidosauria; order Squamata; family Iguanidae; genus Ctenosaura; species Ctenosaura bakeri. Next base: position 83,364 of record CAOLHI010004179.1, read on the forward strand.
AGACAGATACCAGTTTTTCTTTTTTTCCTGAACTAAGCTTTAGAAACTTGGCAATTAATAATTTCTACACCTGACCCAGTTTCAGCAGCAGGTTTAGCTGGAAAAAGGGGAAACCATCTGGATTTAATGGAAAGCGGTTTTACTCTTAATGCATGCCAGAGCTGTTGAGGAACAGGGTGGGGGAATGTCAGAGCTTTCTTTTGCAAGGTTGGCATCATGGGTTTATCATCATCGCCGGCGCCACCACCATTAATGTGGGCTTCCCCCCATCACTAAACAAAAGCCAAATTAAAGTAGAGTGAAACCTCGCAAATACACAAAAGAATGGAATCTCGTAGAAGCAGTGTGATCCTTTAGAACAGTGGTTCTCAACCTTCCTAATGCCGCCACCCTTTAATACAGTTCCTCATGTTGTGGTGACCCCCAACCATAAAATTATTTATTTATTATTTACAATGTCACCCCCCCCCCGGCAAAGGCCGCCTCACCAGCCAGGACGGGAGGGATGGGCAGGGAGGGAAAGAGGAGCCGCGCATCTCCCCCAGGAAAAAACTCCGAGAACCCCCCCCCGGCTCTACAGGCTGCACTGCGGAAGGAAGGGGTGGGGCGGTCGCGCGACCAGGAAGCCAGCTGCGGGACGAAGGAGCAGCGAAGAGAGCGCCTCGCACAAGAACCTGCTTGCGCGAACGGCACCCCCCACCTCCGTGATAAGGTAACGTGCGGAAAAGGCCCAGGAGTGGTGGTGCGCAAGCGCGAGCCACACGCTCACGTCCTCCTGGCCCCTTTGACGCGAGCACATGGCTCGCACTTGCGCACCACCACCAAGGAGGGCACGGAGCCTAAGACCATCGGAAATACGTATTTTCCGATAGTCTTAGGTGACCCTCGTGTAAGGGTCATTCGACCCCCAAAGGGGTCGCGACCCACAGGTTGAGAACCGCTGCTTTAGAAAGCAACAACTTGGGAGTAGATTAGCAGCTGCACAGTCTAGGGATGATGGGACTTGTCATCCAGCACCAACTGGCACCAACTTTAGGGGACACCAACTTTAGGGGAGCCTGGCTGTGCCAAACAGCAAAGGGAGTAGCCCAAATGGACTCGCTAGAGAGAGTGTTCAGCACCCAAATCTCCTTTGAAAGAGCCAAGCCAAGAAAGCCATATGAATGAATGGGTTGCCATAATTGCAGGTTAACTGAAAGGCACGTAACAACCAGCATTGTACCTTCTGGAGTTGCTCGTCCTTAGACCAGGGCCCTTTCCGCACTAGCCTGTTATAGTGCGATGATTCCACTTTCAACATCCTCTGGAATCCTGGGGTTTGCAGTTCACCCCTCCCGAAACTGCAAACCCCAGGATTCCAGAGGATGTTGAAAGTGGAATCATCGTGCGGAAATGGCCCAGGCTAGCAAGGCAACAGACCCTCCAATGGTTGACATAGCAAAATATTTTGGCCAAGGGGACTCGAATTAGGAAGGAATCCTTTAGGTTGATAGTGAGGCATCAGCAAGGGCGGTTTGATTGTACTGAGAGCCCTCCGAGGCATTTGGAGAAAAAAGAAAGGAGCCACGAACGAAGACCAGCGGTGTAGATTCGAGTCAATAGACTCGGACTCAAGTCCAACTTAAGTCACTTCAGGGACTCGATTCGGACTCGACTCAGCAATAAGTGATGCACTGACTCAGGTTAGGCAATGGGCTGGAGGCAAACTTGAAGTCTGCTCAGCAACCTGTCCCTGTTGTGTATCAGAGGAGCCTTTTAAAACATTTCCTAAGAGCTAAAGACAAGAATCATCCCTAGAGTACAGAGTGCATTTCTCAGGCCATTTCCACACTAGGCTGTTATAGCGTTATTATTCCACTTTCAACATCCTATGGAATCCTGGGGTTTGTGGTTCCGGGAGGGGCCGGCCGGCCCCTCCCGGAACCGCAAACCCCAGGATTCCATAGGATGATAAAAGTCAGATAGTAGTGCTATAACAGCCTAGTGCAGAAATGGCTTCAAAGGGAACAGCAAATGTGTTAGACAACAGGCTGAAGGAGGACGGATGCTCCCTTCTAAAGCTTTTGAAGCTTCAGTAATGGGGAGGAAGAAGGATCCTATTCTCCACTCCTGAAAAGTCCACCAGCTTCAGAAATGGAAAGTAAAAAGGATCCTGTTCCCCACCTCCAAAGCTGCAGATGGCAAAATCACAAATGTGGGAGGGCTGACTCTGCTTAAATTGTTAAAACTGACTTCATTTGACTCTGTCCAATAATTCTAGAATTTTAGTTGGGGTATGAAGTTGGCGTCCAGACCTGAGACGTGACTTGAAAGCATCTTCAAGGACTTGAGACTTGACTTGAGATTTGAAGGTAGAGACGACTTGAGACTTGGAGTGGAAGACTTAGGCCCTTTTCACAAGGGGCTAAAAAAACGGTGTAGAGCAACCTCCGCGGAGGTCGTCTACACCGTAACGTGGATTGGGGTGGATTACTTTAGAGTAAATCCACACGCCAATCCATGTAGGGACGACCGGAAGAGGCACCGCCCGTGCTTTTCTAAAACCACTTACTTTTTGGGTTTTAAAAGGAGCGGGGCGTGCAGCCTCGTCCAGCCCCGTCGCAGCGCCGGTGTAGATCTGCAGGCGTGCGCAAGAGCGTGCCTTCAGATCGCGCGGGGGGTGGGATTTCCGGCTGGCGAGCTTCTCCTACTGGTGGAGAGCCTCTGTCAGTCAGAAGCCACCATTTTGGATGCTGCTGGATGCCGCAGACGCCGCCGAGTGTGAAGCGGCGAAACGGGCAGCTCCACGTGGCAACGGAATAAAGGTAAGCTCCGTTTCCGCGTGGAGCTGCCCGTTTCCCCGCCCGCATGTGAAAAGGGCCTTAAACACATCACTGACAAAGACACAAGTTCTCAATCAACTGTTGTGAAATGGATAGAATCAGGTGGTGGTGGGGGGGTTATATTTTCCAGGGGAACCTGGAAAGGGGAAAGGGCTGAGCAGATGCTGAGCTTTCCCTGCCGCTGCTTCCTCTTCCTCCTTCTCTTCTTCTCTTCTAATCTCCAGCATCTTCTCATAAAACTCTGGCATGAGAAAAATGCTTTGATGTGGAACATTCCGTGAAGGGAACTTCTCATAACTCCTAGGCAAATATTGGCCGGCGTTGGTTCTGGGCTGTAGCTGGCCCCCTGCCCTGAGGTTATTTCTAGGGGGAAGAGCGGGGAACAAGATAGGAAGTTTGCATTAGAGGTTAAAAGTTTGGGGGGAGGGAAAGCCCAGGAGACAGCTTGGTCCATTTCCCATTCTTGCTTCTTGGCAGGACGGCTGACTTCCATATCCTCTTTTTCCTGTAAATATCAGCGAAAGCATCTCTATTCATCACTTGATTCGTAAAGCTTGGTTGCTTTGCTGGGAAAAGTTCTCTTTCCCCCTTTCAGCTGCTATCTGCGGGACTGGGTGCAATGATTTATTTTTGGCCGGGCTGGGCAGTTCTGCTTCCCTTTGCATGCCTTATTTATGTGCCTTATTTTTTATTTAGACATTGATTAATATAAGAAGAAAACAAAGTGCAAAGTTATGGTATCAATTATTCAGTATAAGAGGTGGACCCCTTTAATGTTTCCTATGGATCGGTCTTACACAATTCACAGCCATTAGATGGGGGGTGAGACTAGTTAATTATGGTTTCTCACTTGTTTATGTTAATTGTGGTTTCTCACTTCTTTCTCCCATTGCCCCACTAGGCAAATTTAGGCAAGCTACCCCTCCCCACTGGCCACTGATGCTCTCATCTCAGTGGAGCAGTGACTCCACTCTAGGTTTGGGCTAGCTGTAAAACACCTCTTTCCAAAATGCTGGGTTTATTTAGTCAGCCCATTGAATATTTTTTTTTTAAAGGCTGGTTTTAAAACCTGGAATGGAAAGACCACCCCAATGACATGGGAGCAAGCTGCTGACGCTGACCCTCGTTTCTGTCCATCTGCAATCGCATTTATGGTGGGTGGGTGCAATCCTATTGGGACTTCTGCCATTCCCAAAATCCTTTGCAATTTGCAGGGGGATTTTAGCAGATAAAACTGATACAAAAGGAGGATTTTTGGAGATAAGACATATGTGTTCTGTTGGGTTCAGCTGCTCAGTTGTGACATATTTGCTCACTTCTAATATATGTGCACAGATCTGGGAGGCAGGGGAGAGGAAGGTGGTACTTTGCCACTGCTTTAAAACAAGAGCCATTGCAACATATTTATACATATATAGGAATAAAAATAGAAGGGAGCTAATTTTTTCAGCACTTTCTTCTGAACTACACAATCCTGACACACCGTCAACATTCACATTTATATTCAACAGATATAAAGTGCCTTATTATGTTTAAGGAGAATGCAAACTATCATGACTGTGCATTTTCTGTACACTTTGCTGTATACAATTATACACCTGTGTCAACCTTTCCCAATAAGGAGCCCTCCAGTGAACTACAGATCCCATCACCCACCGAAGAACATGGCCGCTGGAGGACACCATACTGAGAAAGGGCTGCTATGTCTGTTTTTGTTCCTATTTGCTCAGCCTTTTGGGTTATAATCCTTCTATTGCATTATTATTTTTTATATAAAAAATCGAGTTATATTTCTAAGCATAGCTAAGTTTTCTACTTTTCTGATTGTAAGGAGACAAGAAAAATATGCAGCCTGTTCAAGTGCCTTGCCTTTATTTGGGCAGAAAAATCACATATTTTTGCAGAACATTCTAGCAGCACAATAAACTCTTGATACATTTCGCCTGTGTTGGGCCGCTCCGTGTAGTTCTTTCCGTCTCCTGTGTCTGCTTCCTGGAGTGAGTCGTGGGTCAGTGGATCAGAACCGGCTTGGAAGGGTTTCAGTGGTTGGGATGTCCCATCATTCCCTAGCAAAAGTGAAAGATATCATAGAATCATAGAGTTGGAAGAGACCCCAGGGGCCATCCAGTCCAACCCCCTGACATGCAGGAACACCCGTCAAAGCACTCCCGACAGATGGCCATCCAGCCTCTGCTTAAAAACCTCCAAAGAAGGAGACTCCACTACACTCCGAGGCAGCAGATTCCATTGCTGGACAGCCCTGAGCATCAGGAAGTTCTTCCTAAGGTTCAGGTGGAATCTTCTTTCCTGCAGCTTGAATCCATTGCTCCTTGTCCTAGTCTCTGGAGCGGTAGAGAACAAGCCTGCTCCCTCCTCAAATATTTGAACATGGCTATCATGTCCCCTCTTAACCTTCTCTTCTGCAGACTAAACATATCCAGCTCCCTAAGCTGTTCCTCATAGGACTTCATGGCTTCCAGACCCTTCATCATTTTGGTTGCCCCCCTCTGGAGACATTCCAGCTTGTCGACATCCTTCTTGAATTGAGTGACCAGAACTGGACACAGGATTCCAAATGAGGCGTAACTGATGCAGAATAGAGTGGTACCATTAGCTCCCTCGATCTAGACACCATACTCCTATTGATGCAACCAGGAATCGCGTTGGCTTTCTTGGCTGACGCGTCACACTGCTGACTTATGTTCAGCTTGTGATCTACCAAGACTCCTAGATCCTTTTCACATGTACTGTTGACTTATGTTCAGCTTGTGATCTACCAAGACTCCTAGATCCTTTTCACATGGACTGCTATCCAGCCACACGTTCCCCATCCTATACTTGTGACTTTCATTTTTTCTGCCCAAGTGCAAGACCCTACATTTCCCTCTGTTGGAAATATCAACATGGTTGCACTTCCCTCATAGTCAGCTGAGATTCTGCAGCAGGAGATGTATCACAGATTTCTACCAGGATGAAACCACAAAATATCTGCCACCTTCCATAAGGCTCATCATAAAATCCTAAATTCGGAAGAGACCCAAGGGCCATTCAGTCGAACCCCGTTCTGCCATGCAGGAGGACACCATCAAAACGTTTCTTACACATGGTCATCCATCCAGACTCTCTTTAAAAACCTCCACCACACTCCGTTGGGGCAGCAGCAGATTCCACTCTTGATCTGTTCTTACCGTCAGGAAGTTCTTCCTAATGTTTAGGTGGGATCTCTTTCCCTGTAATTTGAAGCCATTGCTCCGTGTCCTACTCTCTGGAGCAGCAGAAAACAAGCTTGACCCATTTTCCATAAGACATCCTTTCAAGTATTTAAACATGGCTATCATGTTGTCTCTTAATTATCCTCCTGTGCTGCCATCTGTGACTACATAACGGCACCTCCTAGACTTCATGGGGTTCCCCAGAGATCCTGCAAAGTCATTGTAGGCATCCTGACATTGGCATACACATGTGTAAGTTTTCTTACACCTCTGTGTGCCCTTTCCCCCCCCTCATTGTGGAGATTAGTCTTCCATTCTTCTCTCTGCACTCTCCAAAGCCCCAAATGCCATGCAGCCCTCCCCCCCCATGGCCATTCCATGCCTGATGGAGAGCAGGCCGGCTTGTAGAAGCATCTGCTTATGTCCCTGTGACCACAATCTGGACTGTTTGGCTGGGTTACATAGGTCCAGTAGGATTCTTCTTGAGTTCTTAAGAAGGAAAAGACCTTTCCCTAATCCAATTGGGGCACCTACACTGAATTTGTTGTGTTGAATAAGTCCCTATCCCAAATTCTCAAGGAAGTTCAATTAACGTTGTCACTCATTTTAAAACCAAATTGTTTTTCTTCAGTGCCCTAAGGTCTCTCCAGACAGGAACAGGCCGTATGGGTCAGAGACAAGCACTCATCTCCAAGTGCATGCTTGGCAGGCAAAATCCTGTTGGGAACTGTCACATGCCAGTAGCAGTTGGACATTTTTGTCCCCTGTGGAATATCAGTATTTAGTTCATGGTATTTGGTTGCTGAATACAGAGTGCCTTTGAGAACGGTTGCACATTGCGCATGCAGATGAAAATCATGCATTGTTCATGCAGATGTGCATCGGGAGTTATGTTTGCACACTGTGCGTGCATGTGTGCATTGCACATGTGCAGTGTCACAATTCACTAACAAGGCGGTTTTGTGTTATTGTTGCATAACGCCATGAATGGACAATTGCACTCTGGCTGTTTCCGCCCTACACTGTTATTCCACTTTCAACCTCCTGTGGAATTCTGGGGTTTGTAGTTTCCTGAGGCCAAAGGGGTCTCTGGATGAGAATTCTAAATGCCCCTCCCTAAACTACAAACGCCAGGATTCCATAGGATTTTGAAAGTGGAATAATAGCACTGTAACAGTGTAGTGTGGAAATGGCCATAGTCTCCTTGGTGTAGGATCTAGGTTGCAATTCCTTCTGCTCCTCCTCCTCCTCCTCCTTCCAAGGGAGAAGGGAAAGATAGGCTCCAAATCTGCTGGGGACCGCTTGGATTTGAGCTTCATTACTTCTTCCTGTGAAATTCAGCTGTGGGGTTTGATCTTGTGGTTCCCAGTCTTTGAGAGTGTGTGAGCAAAAGTCCATGTAGAACTTACCCTCTGTGGACTTAAAAAAATCAGAACCGGTGGGAGGGAGGAATAATCAAAGGGTCCCCAGAAACAGTGCTGGCATTTTTACCACCACTCCATAGATGCACAGACCCCAGCCCTCCCCAGTCTCCAAAGATGCCTTGATAGACCATACCTTTTCCAGGTGTTACCATTACTCTCATCTGTTTAGTTAATTAATGGTCAGCATTTGCAGAGAGCCAGTGGATGGGGCTGTAAAGGGTTTTAGTGGGTGATTAGACACTGATATGGAGGACGTTAATTACTGGAAAGGGCTACAGCCGCCAGCAACACTCTGATATTGCCAGTTAGGGATATAACTCATCATGCATTTCATTCTCAAAGACGACAACAAATAACATTGCAATTTTTTCCCCGCTGCCAAAAATTCCTCAAAAACCACAGAGACGATTTGCAGTTCCTGAGTTACTGCATACCAAAAAACACATGATATGGCATGAAATTGCACATTTTTGGATAGTGCATAACTATTGGTCAGTTAACTCAGTGTACCAGTTGTTTCCTTGGGATTGCAGAGACAAACACGGTGCATCCTCCATTGCACAAGGGGACAAGAAGCAGGCACATGGGCAAATAAATCCCTGGTTGTGCAGCGTTGGTTTTCAACAGAAGGGTGGCATATGTCATAATTCACACTCTGTGGAGTCAGAAGATTCAGATACAGAGTCAGAGTGCTAGGAATTTATTGCTCCTCATGTGGATGGACTCTCTGAGTCTGAGGAGATGAGTGCTGAAGCAGAGGGGGGCCTTATTCTCCAGCAGAAAGTTGCAAACACTGAAGACATCGGCCCTTTTCGCATGGGCTTTCTGTCATGTGACAGCCCCGTGAGCCTCGCGGGAGTGGGAGCGTCGCTCTGCATGACGCACTCCCACTTCCGCCACGCTCACGGGGCTGCAGCGGCGCGATCGCGGGTTTTTTGATTTTCGCCTCAAAGCGAAAATCACCCGCGCTCGCACAACGCTCCCGGCGCCCACGCGCACTTACCTCCTGTGCGGAGTGTCGGGGAGGCGGCCGGGTTGCGCTTCCTTCCCTCCACCCCTGCGGAAGGAAGGGGCGGGGCGCTAGCGTGACGGACGCTACAGCCTCCTGCTTCGCGCGAGCGGGGGGGGACGGACGCGACAGCCTCCTGCTTCGCCCGGGGGGAGGGCGGCTCACACGAGGCTGCCGCTTCCCCCTTGTTCCTTCACCTGTGGAAGGAAGGAGGGGGAAACGGCAGCCTCCCAGAGGAGCCTTCTCACGCGAGCCGCCCTCCCTGCTCGTGCGACAAGCCTCTATGCGAAAAGGGCCATCCTTTGCAAAGCGAAGGAGAGATTACCTTACTCCCAGCGGCAGTTAAATAGGAGACACTGTCTAATCAAAGACCTGTTGCCTTGAAGGGCCTGGCTATAAATCTCCCAGCAGTTCCCTGGTGACTTTATTGCTTACAACTATCTATCTTGGTGACTGGCAGTACTCTTGGCAGTGTTCTCTAGACCTTGGACTGTCTATGATTCACAACTGTTTTACTCCTTGATGGCTTTATTAGGAGTACTGACTTGCTGTACAACTTCGGGACCAGCTGACAACCGCCCTCTTGGTTCTTCCTTCATCCTGCTGGATAATATCCTGTGACTGACCTGGAATCCTTAAGTACCTGACAGCTCTTGCATTCCAGTCACCTGCATCCGGGCACACTTGCTGGCTGCAACTTAGGACAGTGTAACTGAACCACTGTGTAACTATGTGCGTGTGTTGTCTATACTAGGCAAGACGGTAATAGGATTGGTTTCTCTCTCTCTCTCTCTCTCTCTCTCTCTCTTTTTTCCCCACTTCTGATATGCTTACCTAAAGACACAGGCTTGGAAGGCTAAAGATTCTGGGGTTTGTAGCACAAATCCCTGCAAGTGAAGGTATGTATTGACTCTACTACACAAACCTTGTGTTGAATGACAACATTGTGCAACCAAATGCGCAAGTGACTATAGCCATTTCCGCACTAGACTTTTATAGCGCTATGATTCCACTTTCAACATCCTATGGAATCCTGGGGTTTGCAGTTGCTGGCCCCTCCCGAAACTGCAAACCCCAGGATTCCATAGGATGTTGAAAGTGGAATCATAGCGCTATAACTGTCTAGTGCGGAAATGGCTGATGTGACCCAATGCAGGGCTGATGGAGTACCACGAATTCCAGCAGGGGCAAATGGAGAGACCCTGAGGGTTCCCATACCCTTGCACAACAGGTTGAGAAAGGCTGGTGAGAACCTGTGAAATGAAAGAGAGAGTTGGGGCAACTGTTTAAAGCATACTATTTCCCCCTGTGGCTTTATAATGGATATGTTTTGATGTGTTTTTAGTTCTTCATGAAACAGTTTCATTACATTTTAGTAGTAACATATTGGCCTGAGTCCCAGGGGCGATTCAGTCACTGAACTCAGTTGATTGCTATCAGTGTGAAGGAACCACTAGGCTAAGATGACATAATGATGAGTCAACAGGTAGGTAAACTCTAGGCAAGCATTTAATTAAGTAAGTAAGTACCTAACTACCTGCTTTCCTATTTTCCCCTTATGGCCATAACATTGTTATCGGCCCTTTTCGCAAGGGGTTTCTGTCGCGCGAAAGCCCCCTGAGCCTCGTGGGAGTGGGAGCGTCGCTCTGCACGGCGCACTCCCACTTCCGCAGCGCTCACGGGGCTGACACTGCGCGAGCGCGTAGTTTTTTATTTTCGGCTGGAACCGAAAATAAACGGCGCTCGCGCAAGGCTCCCAGTGGCGCCTCACACTTACCGAAGTGCGGAGCGCTGTGGCAGGCGAGCCTGTCACGCTTCCTTCCCACTTCCGCCCCCAGCGCCGCCTACAGCTCCCAGGGAGTGCTGCGGAAGCTGGGGGCGTGGCTGGAGAGCGCCCGTCGTGGGAAAAGACGCCAGGTGCGGTAAGGAGGCGGGGGAAGCGGCGGCGGCGTTTCAGGAGACAGTTGTCACGCGAGCCACCCTCCTCCGTCATGCAAGCGCCGGCGCTGCGAAAAGGGCCATAGAGTTATAGGGTGTTTTGTATCAGAGGCCATTTCTGCATTACACTGTTCCAGTGCTATGATTCAACATTTTGTGGAATCCTGGGGTTTGCAGTTTAGGGAGGGGCATTTAGAATTCTCAGCCAGAGAGCTCTTGGGCCTCAGGAAACTACAAACCCCAGAATTCCACATGAGATTGAAAGTGCAATACAGTGTTCCCTCCAGATTCACTAGGGTTAGGGGCACCGGACCCCTGTGAAAGTGGAAAAACTGTGCATAACTCTAGGCCCTCCCAAACTGTATTTAACACACAAAAAATCAGCATATTCACCCCACTGTGTATTCCTCTAAGGCATCAGGGTTCCTTCACAAAGCAGAAGTGGGGGGCTGGTGGGGCTTAATGTCCCCTTCACTGCCGCCCCACACCATTTTTAAGAGGGACTTACAAGCTTCGCTCGCAGTTTCTCAGTCTCAAAAGCTTGCAGTCCCTTTTAAAAATGGCATAGGAAAGCAGCAGAGGGGACAGCAAATAATCCGTGAACAATCAAATCGACAAAAGTGGAACCCACAAATGTGGAGGGCTGACTGTAATAGCACTATAGCAGTGTAGGGAGGAAATAGCCTAGGTTACAAATCCATAACCGCAATATAGGATGGCATCCATTGTTGTCTTATGTCCTAATCCAGGGTGGGATTTGTGTGGTCTGTGGAACGCACGTGGCCTGCAGAAGTGCAATGCAGCTCTTCCCACGTCTCCCCATTTTCTGTTACACATCCCAATTTTTCTGTTGAAAATTTTTCTGTTGCAAAAATAGTCACAGTAGATCTAGGACTAGATTTGGCCCCTTTACCAAAAAAGAAAAGAAAAAAAGCACCCCCTAAACAGCCACATAAAGTGACTGGGGATGACACGACACCTCTTCCTGTCATCCCAAATGGCAGCCATGGTGGCAGCTGCAGTCCTCTGACATTCTGGAGTAGGCCTTCCAGGTTCCAGAGGGTTTCTACATCTCTCCGAAGCTGAAGGAAAAGGCTAATATCTCTAAATGACCGAAGAGTTTTGGAGTCTTGGGCTGGAATCACCTTGATAGCTCACATCTGCCTAACCAGGGCTTAACCATTCCCTCCAGTTGTCCCAATTTGCCATCCCACTTTTTTAGCTGCACTTAAAATGTCCCAGTTTCTCTCATTTCCTCCCACTTTCACTCTTTTGTCTTCAGCTTCAATTGCTTCAAACTAAATTTAAAGTGTAAAAGTAGCTTGCATTTAATTAATTCCGGAAGGAGAGGAGAGGACTGAGCAGGGCAAAACCTTGCCCTTCCCAGCTGGCTCAGGCAAAAGCAAACTGCTGCAGTTCTTCATCCTTCTTATGAAGATGTCCATCTTGACTGGACTCTAATGTTACTTGGCTATACCTGTCCTCATTTTCCTCTTTGCAATGCTGCAGGGTGTGCCTAGCAAAAGCATAAATCCTTCTTATACCATTGCACAAGGAGGTATCCACTACTTCCCTCCGCAACCATTTCTTCCCAGCTGCACAATAGCAGTTGGATGGCTATTGGACTCGGCTCCTCTTCTCCCCAGCCCAAACATCCAGTGCTTGGCCGTAAAGTGGGTGTGTGAGAGCAAAAATTCTCCCTCTGTGCCACCCACATGTCAGCCTTTCCCACTGCCTAGACCTCCACTCTCCCAGACTGGATCACTCATGTAAATACTGGGAAAATGTTACATAGTGGGCAATTTTGCCCTGTTTTGTGCCCTCTTGGGGCCATTTTAGGCCTAGGAGAAGTTTTTTTGTTTTTTGTTTTCAACAGGGAATGATCTAGATACCAAAATGTGTGGCACTACTTGTTAGGTGAAAAAGGTCCCTCGTAGGCCTAAAGCAACCCAGGAAGCCCCCCGCCCCGAAAAAAACCCATGGTGATTTCCCTCATATTCCATAATGATGCATTTGAGGGAAGGCAACTAAATTAAACTAAACTAAATTTATTTCTATTTTCATAGAATCATAGAATCATAGAAATGTAGAGTTGGAAGAGACCCCAGGGGCCATCCAGTCCAACCCCCTGCCATGCAGGAACACCCTCAAAGCACTCCTGACAGATGGCCATCAAGCCTCTGCTTAAAAACCTCCAAAGAAGGAAGAGACTCCACCACACTCCAAGGCAGCAGATTCCACTGCCGGACAGCCCTGACTGTCAGGAAGTTCTTCCTGAGGTTCAGGTGGAATCTCCTTTCCTGCAGCTTGAACCCATTGCTCCTTGTCCTGGTCTCTGGAGCAGCAGAAAACAAGCCCTCTCCTTCCTCTACGTGGCATCCCTTCAAATATTTAAACATGGCTATCCTGTCCCCTCTTAACCTCCTCTTCTGCAGACTAAACATCCCCAGCTCTCTAAGTCTATCCTCATTGGGCATGGCTTCCAGGCCCCTCACCATTTTGGTCGCCCTCCTGATAGACATTGGGGGCCACAAAAGCAACCCGTGGAGCTATGCTTTCTTAGCGTCTGCACATTCCCCACCCCAATCTATTAGCATGTTATCATTTTTGGAGACTATGGGCAAGGTGAGCATGGAGCTGTGGTGAGAAACCCTCAGGGATGTGATCTCCAAGCCTCCTCCTCCACATCCTGAATGCCATGTGCTTCCCGTCTCCTGTCGCAGGAGGTTTCCTAAGGAAAACCCGCTCTTCGAAAATCCTTGGCAAGGAAGGCGCGGTAGGCAGCCTTGGCAGACACGCTGGCATGACCAAGACTCATATTGAAATGTTGATGAGCGTCTCCCTGCCAATTAGCGATGGGAAACACAGACTGTGTGTGAAACCCGGGGCTGGGGATTGCTTCCCAGCTGCCAAATTGTTGGTTAAACTTTCTGCCTTCCCGCCTCCCTTCTCCTTGGCAGTGGCAGGGAGGGCGGAGAGATTGTGCTCCACTTTAACAGGCTGCCTTTCTCTTTCTTATAGAATCATAGAAATGTAGAGTTGGAGGAGACCCCAGGGGCTATTCAGTCCAACCCCCTGCCATGCAGGAACACCCTCAAAGCACTCCCGACAGATGGCCATCCAGCCTCTGCTTAAAAACTTCCAAGGAAGGAGACTCCACGACACTCCGAGGCAGCATATCTTTCTTTCTTTCTTTCTTTCTTTCTTTCTTTCTTTCTTTCTTTCTTTCTTTCTTTCTTTCTTTCTTTCTTTCTCCTCCCCTCCCTCTCTAATTGCAAATCAGTCCCTCTTCACTGCAGTGACAAGGGCCATTTCCACACTAGACTATTATACCGCTATTATTACACATTCAACATCCTATGGAATCCTGGGGTTTGCAAAGGCCCCTCCCTAAACTGCAAACCACAGGGTTCCATAGGATGTTGAATGTGGAAGTGGAATAATAGTGCTATAACAGTCTAGAGTGGAAATGGCCAAGATGTTAGGGTCATGGACATGCTGAGCACTGTGTTCCACGATGCTTTGAGGTACGACAGGTGATGCTGGGCCCTGAACCCTGGGATGACATCCTCTGTTGTGTTGTTCTCTCTGCCCTTGCAGTGCTGTGTCCTCCCTTAACCCCAGAAGCCTAGGACGCCCCAGAAAGGAGAGGGAGCGCATAACGCCCTTGTTAAAACAGCTTCACTGGCCGCCAGTTCATTTCTGGGCACAGGTCCAAGGGCTGGTTGTGACCTATAAAGCCCTATGTGGCTTAGGTTCAGAGTACCTGAAAGGTCACATCTCCCTGTATAAACCTGCCAGAGATTTAAGATCTTCAGGGGAAGGTTTTCTCTGAGTCCTGCCGCCATCCCAGGCTCCCTTGGCGAGCACGTGGGAGACAGGGTCTTCTCCATGGCTCCTCCCAGACTGTGGAACTCCCTTCCACAGGAGGCCAGGAGGGCCCCCCTCCCTGCTTCTCATTGGGTTTTTAATGTGGAAACAGGAGAGCTTCTGGTTGGGATGTTTTAATTATTTTTAAAGCATTTGTATGTTTTTTAAAATGATTTTATCTGGTGGTTTTAATGGCTTTTAAATTTCATTGTGAATGTTTTTAAATGGACTGTCTCCGGAAGCTGTCTTGGGGCCCATTCTGGGAGAAAGGTGGCACAGGAATGAATTGGAATACAGTCCGCCATCCGCATTTATGGAGTTTTCTTTCAGATTTGATTATTTGTGAGTCTGTGGCAGCTGCTTGATTAGCTCATCCTCCTCGCACCCGCTACTCTCCTCCTCTCCTGCCAACAGCGGCAACCCATCAAGTCCTTTCCCACCTCCCCTGAGCCAGATTTTAAACTCCTCCTTGGCCCATCCACCTCCTCCCCTGTCCCTCTTCTTCCCAATCCTCCTCCCAAGCTCCCGGAGGCTTGGGGGGCAGAGGAGCGAAAGGAAGGAATCCATGGCCTTGGAGGGATGTAAAAATCTAGCTGAGGCTTGGGCCATTTCCACACTAGCCTGTTACAGGGCTATTATCCCACATTCAGCATCCTATGGAATTTCAGGCCCCTCCCGAAATGGCAAACCCCAGGATTCCATAGGATGTTGAAAGTGGAGTCATAGTGCTATAACAGGCTAGTGCGGAAACGGCCTTGGTGGTGACAAGCTGGGAAAGGGAGTGAAGGGTTGGCACTTTTGGAAGGACAGGAGAGGAGCAGGAGGAATGTGGTGAGGTGCTCCATCTGTCAGGATGCTCTCCATATTATAGTAATGGGATATATAGTGGGTATCTGAGTAGTAGGGCATCCTGACAGCACTGGTCAGCTTGCATGTTTTCCTTACCAATGCATCTCCTTGGCTTTTTCTTCTACGTGGACCTGGAGCGCTTCCACACCACACGACTATGATTCCATCTTAACTGTCATGGCAATGTTTTGTGGAATCTTGTCATTTGCAGTTTAGGGGTTTAAATCCCTGCTGGATCATGGTAACACATTGGGTATCCTTGGGCAAGTCACTCTCTCTCAGCCTCAGAAGAAGGCAAAGGCAAACCCTCTCTGAACAAATCTTGCAAAACAAAACAAACCCCATGGTAGGATTGCCATAAGTCAGAAACAACTTTATGGCACACAACAGCAAAAACTTAGACTTCCTAGCCTGAGGATTCTAGTGCCTCATCAAATTACAAACCTCAGGATTGCACGGGAGGCAACCTGAGCTGTTAAAGTGGAATCATAACGCTATCATTGTGTAGTGTGGAAGGGCCCCAGAACGGTGTGAAAACAATGTAAGCCTAATGGGGGAAAGGAACGGTGTGCATTCATTGCGTGTGACTTTTCCCACGTCGGCTTACGTGCAAGTGTGAAGTTGTCTGTGCAGGAGGGAAAGAGAAAAAGTGCTTAAGATAAAGAGATGAAGCTATGTATGATGTTCTTTTATTCTCAAATATTATTTTTTCAAATTTGTTTGAGTGCTTTTCTCAAAACCTTCTATTTTCATGTCTTAAGAATATGTCAAAAGAGTATATTGTTACCCTGTATGTTGGGGGTCCCGGGAGGGGCTCCCAAATGACCAAATAAAAGCACAAGATGGGGAAATTAAGCTCAAGCACTCTCTTAGCTAAACGAGAGGCAGGGTAACTTCAGCTAGGATCTTTTACCCAATGTCTACAGCATCAGGTCAGAGAGCAGCTAGACAAGGTTTTTAAAGTAACAAAACATATTTTCTTGAAGACAAGAAACATGAAAGACACGACATACACTAACTAACTGAGAAGTAGAAATGGAAAGCTTTGGGGAATGGGTAATACGACACCTGGGCCCTTTTCGCACGGGCTTTCTGTCGTGAGACAGCCCCCTAAGCCTTGCGGGAGTGGGAGCGTCGCTCTGCACGACGCACTCCCACTTCCGCCGCTCTCACGGGGCTGACGCTGCGTGAGCGCGTATTTTTTGATTTTCGCCTCAAAGCGAAAATCACCCGCACTCGTGCAGCGCTCCCAGCACCCACACGCACTTACCTCCTGTGCGAAGCGTCGGGGAGGCAGCCGGGTTGCGCTTCCTTCCCTCCGCCCCTGCGGAAGGAAGGGGCGGGGCGGGGCAGGGAGCTAGCGCGACGGACGCAACACCTCCTGCTTCGTGCGCGCGGGGGGGATGGACGCGACACCTCCTGCTTCACGCGCGCGCAGAGGGGGGCGGATGCGAGAGCCTCCTGCTTCGCAGGGGGGCGGATGCACGAGCCGCCGCTGCCTCCGGGAGGCTGCCACTTCCCCGCTCGTTCCTTCGCCTGTGGAAGGAAGGAGGGGGAAGCGGCAGCCTCTCGGAGAAGGCTTCTTGCGCGACCCGCCCTCCCCCGCTTGCACTAGAAGCCTCAATGCGAAAAGGGCCCTGGTCTCGTAGTCCTGGAGAGAAGAGGAGGTTGCAGGGAAGAAAGCTCAGCGCGGTTCGCTGAGGGGGGCTCACTGGACAAACTGACAGCAAGGTGGGATGGAAGTCCAAAGTGTTCCAAAGTAGTCCAAGAAGGGAGGCAGATTCAGTTGTTGAGAACTGAGGGGACAGCTTGCCAAACACAGTGGCAGCAAGGCTGGATGGAATTCAGGAGCAATCTGAGGAGGGCTCGGATTTGGGGACCTTATATAGGGTGGATTTTACCTACAGGCCATGCCATGCTCGGTGAGAACAAAGGAAATTTGGAGCTGGACAAAGGAGTTGGAAAAGGTCAGGTTTTGCATGATGGGCTTAGCGCTGGATGACAATAGTATGGCCAGGACGCTGATGGCCCGACATAAAGGAATGGCTCGGCTCTCGGCCGTGCATCTTTGTAAAGATTTGCGCCGAGCAAAGCCGATTTGCAAGCAGGTTTTTCCCTGAAGCATCGGAGAGGCTTAAGTTGCCTGCCTGAATGAGGTTTGGAATGTACAACCATTAACAGCCGTGCCTAATAAGTGCTTGTCCGGAGGACCTCTGCAAACATGTGGGGTAGGGTGGCAGAGAAGGGTCAAGCAAAGGCCGAATTATTTGATATCAAAAGGATATCTAGCGCTCTCACCAGACATATCATAACCATGATAACAATATTATATGTTGTATATTATGGTATGTTATAGTATATTTAATATTGTAAACCTTAACAAGTCTTATGAACTTATGCTTGTAAGAAAGAAAATTTTTAATAAAAAATAAATTTAAAAAAAAAAAAATTAAGAGATGAAGTTAAGCCTCATCGATTTGGTTTTGTGGACCGGGCAATTAAGAGAAGTAATCACATATTCAGTAAAGGAATGGAAGAGTGGCTTTCACTGTGAGCTAAAAATGTAACTCTGACATGTAGTCCTTGCAAGTTGTCCCAGATGGCACAGGGCTGTTTTCCTCAACCCTGTGTCTTTCAGGTGTGTGGGACTATAAAGTCCATTATCCTGAGCTAGCATGATCATTAGCCAAAAGCAAAAGTCAGGAGGGACACCTAAGATTTTTTTTTTACATCAAAACACAACATATTATAGTGTGATGTATCTCAAAGAGAGCAATTTTTAAAAGAGATTTTAAAAAAGGGAAAAAGAAACACAAAAAGACATTAAAAAGGGAGAAAAGAGAGCAACCTTTTCAAAACTTCATACTCATAAAGTAATGGATGGGCCAGTATATGTCGATCCAGCATCAATCAAATATATATACTTGTATTTTCTTTATGATTCTACAGCTATTCATCTACATTATTGCATTTATCTACGTCTACATTGATGCTAGACTGTAATGTAATACGATAATTAAATTCTTATTATCCTGTTATCTCATTCTTTTTAAAATACAGTGTGAATATTAATTCAATCAATTTTTACTCGTATTTTTTACATTTTGTATTCTGTACAAAAACTTTCATATTCCAAGAAGGAACAGTTTTAAACTGGTTTCCTTACAGGCAGTTAATTGAAAGGTTTCAGATGGACTTAAAGACATATGGAATTGAAATAAAGGAGAAGGTTGGAGTGATAAAACGACTTTTTGAAAACCCTCCTCATTTACTAGCCCAAATCACTCAGGAAATATTGCACCAGGAGAAGTATGAAGAAACGGTTAAAGCAGTAATGATCTCGTGGGCACAGAATATGGGTCATACAATTCAACTGGACTCTTGGGAGCAGAGTTGGAAAAAGACAAACAAATTTACGGTTGCCCAGAATTTAAAAGAGAACTATTATAAAATGTTTTATAGATGGTATTTGACACCAGATAAATTACAAAAGATTTACAATTCAGGTACCGGGCTTTGTTGGAAATGTTTAAAAGAGGTGGGTACGATATATCATATGTGGTGGACATGCCCAAAGGTCAAGAGATATTGGACTGAGATACATAAGAGGATTTGCGAAATAATGAAGCTACAATTTCCTATGACTCCTGAAATGTATTTGTTAAATATGACAGATTTAGTAGACGGTATGAATATAAAGAAATATTGGAGAATATTATTATATATGATAACAACAGCACGTATTGAATATGCTAAGGTATGGAAAACACAGCAAATACCTACAATAGAACAATGGTGGGGAACCTTCATTGAAAATAAAAATGCTGACATAGTCTCTCAAAGATTGAAAGGGAAATCAGATGATGAAATTCAGAAAGAATGGCAAATTGTAGGTGGTTGCTGGGTGACCTTTGATAGAAGTTTATAATTCATGGTAATATGTGGAAAAATTTCATTGTGATGATTACGGCAGATATCATGAAGCAGGAATATGGAAATGGAAATGCTATGTACTAACGTGTAAAATGGCTGAAAAATGCAGTACAATGATATAACAATGTTAACAGATTTTGGAAATGAAGTCTAGATCAGTTTGGAAGATCCAAGAAATAATTCATGTGAAATAGCAATAATACTGTTGTTGTTTTAATTGTGAAACTTTAATAAAATGACATTGGAAAAAAAAAAACCTTTCATATTCTTATTGATAATACATCCAACCTTGCCATTCGTGTTTTTAATTCACAGTTCCAGCAGTCACCAATTTTCCCCATTTGGCTTCCCAGAGTGGAGGTATTATTTTTGAGTAATCTTTAAATTGTTTTAGAATATTATCTGAAACATCTGCGAAATTCCAAAGAAAAAAGTTTGTGTGTGTGTGTGTGAGAGAGAGAGAGAATTACGAGGGTTAGGAGAAGGGGGGAAAAAAACATCCCTTGCTTGGTCAGTGGCCATGCTGTTTGGGAGATTCTGGGAGTTGTAATATTTTATTTATTTAGAAAATCTATATCCCACCCTTTAGCCAAAAAGGCTGCCAAAGTGGTTTACAAATTATTAATTTGACAGCTCTCTGCCCTCAGGTTTATCATCTAAAAAAGACACAACACACAGGGAAAAAGGGATGGCAGTTGGGGAGGAGATTAAGTCCAATTGATGCTGGCTGCTCTTCTCTCCCTCAGAGGTAATATTGTTCTGGCATGGCTGCCCTTTTCTCCCTCAGAGGCCAGAGCAATGGCAGCTGGAATATGGCTTTTCACCAGCCACAGGGACCAAGGCACGAAGGAGCTATGCCTGGCAGCTCTTCTCTCCCTCGGAGTCCTGAGCAATGGCAGTTGGAACATGGAGGGAGGGCTTCTCACCAGCCACATGGACCCAAGCACAATGGAGCTATGCCTGGCTGCTCTTCTCTCCCTCAACGTCCTGAGCAATGGCAGTTGGAACATGGAAGGAGGGCCTCTTACCAGCCACATGGACCAAGGTGCAATGGAGCTGTGCCTGGCTGCTCTTCTCTCCCTCAACGTCCTGAGCAATGGCAGTTGGAACATGGAGGGAGGGCCTCTTACCAGCCACATGGACCAAGGTGCAATGGAGCTGTGCCTGGCTGCTCTTCTCTCCCTCAGAGTCCAGAGCAATGGAAACATGGAGGGAGGGCCTCTCACTAGCCACAGGGACCACGATGGAGCTATGCCTGGCTGCTCTTCTCTCCCTCAATGTCCTGAGCAATGGCAGTTGGAACATGGAGAGAGGGCCTCTCACCAGCCACAGGGACCAAGGTGCAATGGAACTGTGCCTGGCTGCTCTTCTCTCCCTCAGAGGTTGCAGCAGCTGCTGCTAGAATGTAATCCAAAGCTGTAAAATTGTAGTCCAGAAAGGCACTTTCCACTGTCTGAACTTAGGTAGCCAAGGACAATGAAGCAAAGGGTGTTCCAGTGCTCTGGATCTTTGAGCCAAACTCTGGAGAGGTAAACAGGACAATGTCTCATACTGATTCAGACCTTTGAGTTCCATCTAGCCTGGGACAGTCAACTCTTGTTGAATGGCAGTGTGGTACACCTGAAGGAAGACACCACATGTTCAACGGAATTCATAGCTCAGTGGGTATGTGCCTCTGTGTGCAAGGATCATCCATGAACGATGACACTACCTGCACAACTCTGCTTCCACATTCTTCAACCGAATGGGGACATTATACATTGGACAAAAAGGCCCAGCTTCTTCTACAGGGAAACTTAGATGCATAAGATACCAACAAGATTCCAGCCATAATGTCACACGTATGTATGGAGTAGTACTGGATCCTACCACAGTCCAGCTTTCTTTTTCTACCTACACAGTGCACTAAGCCCGCACATTTCCAGCAACAGAACAGATTTGGCCAGGAGAATGTTGAGTAAGAATAATAGTGCTGACAGTAAATAGACTCCTGTTGATGATGGACACACAGAGGGATAAGCTGCTCTGTACATATCTGGAGTGGCTTTTTTGGACAAAGTGGAATGACCATAACCAGATGATCTGGCAGGCCTGCCCAGTCTTTTTTTAATTATGATGTATTTCAATTATAATATATTTGCATTTTAAATGTTTTTATGTGTTGTTAGTATGTTTCAATCTACAATGTGTCCTTAATGGTATTTTAATATATGTTGTACCCTGCCTTGAGCCTTGGGGAGAGGTGGCTAAGAATTACTACTACTATTATTATTATTATTATTATTATTATTATTATTATTGGTGGGAGCATAGGTCTACATGTGGAGCTACTGTTGATGCACAGCAATGCACCTGCAACTGTGTGGCCACATGTGTTGCACACTGCCTCCGTGCTTTGCCCACTGCACAATGTGCAATGAAGTGACAGTTACATATGTTATTTTTTCTTAATACATTCTGTGATGGTGGTATTAAGTATAACGAGTGAATAATGCTAGCACAGGAGTTTGCTGCCAGGAGTTTACCCTGTGCTGAGAAGATTAGGATCTGGGGCAGTGTCTCTAAACATGTGCAGAGTTCACAATCACGAGCTCAATTCTAAAAGCCATCTGTTATCAGCAGGAGATGCTTCTAGGTACTCACACCAAGATCTCCCTCCTCCCTCTTAGGAAAGTTACTTCCAACCCTCTCAACACTGCTCTGCTTCCTGGGTAAAAGGGGGGGCAGTGGAATAAATGTAGGACAAGGTGTCCCTCTAGTGGTTAGTCTTGCGAATGCAGCCCTCCTTCTTTCTTGTAAGAAAGTTCCAAACAGGAACAAGGGAGGGGTTGTGATGTTAGATCAAGGCATGGCTCACATTTGCTTCCAGCAGCTGATGATGACCACTTCCCTTGGCAGCCTTATATGAAACTTGTGATGGTGCTAGTGGCCTTACTGCCTTCTTTTTCTTTAGGGGGCAGGAAGAGGGGGAGAAATCATTTCCCATTCCCGAATATGTGGGTGGAGGGACTAGCCCAGCAACGCTTCAGAGAATAACACAGGATAACATGTTGGAAGAGAGGAACAAAAGTCAAAAGGACCTTGATAAACCAGGAAGAGAGGTCTGAGAGGGGGTCTGGTTGCCCTTTTTAAATCTCACAGAGGCGGTTTCAGAGAGGAGGGGGCAGACCTGTTCTCTGCTGTCCCAAAATGGAGATGTGGGTATAATGGTTTTAAGTCACAGGAGGGTAGATTTGAAGTGACCATTAGAAGGAACTTCCTGACAGTGAGAGCTGTTCAGCAGTGGAACCCCTTGCCTAGAAAGGTGGTGAGGTCTCCTTCTTTCTCTGTAGGTCTTCTAAAACAGGTTGCCTGCTAGGGATGCTCTAGCTGGAGATCCTGCATTAATCTTAGGGTTGGATTTGATGGCCATGGGACCCTTTCCAGCTCTAGGATTCCTCAGGAGCTCCACCAGGACTTGGCATTGGTTTCTTCAAACTGGGCGGTCACAGAATCATAGAACAAAATAGGAAGGGACCGTAAGGGCCATCTAGCCCAACCCAGTGGTGATGCAGGAACTCCACAGCTCAAGCATCACTAACAGGGGGCCTTCCAACCTCCATCCAAAGATCTCAGGGAAGGATTGCCCAGAACCCTGCGAGGCAACCTCTTCTAATTCTGAATAGCTCTTACCAGCAGCAAGTTCTCTCTAATGTTTAGGGGGAATATTCTCTCCCACGTAATTTTAATAAACAATAAAACAGTATGGACAAAGCATAGTCCTCCAGATGTTGTTGGGCTTCAGCCTCAAGCAACTGTAGCCATCAGGGAGGGAATACTGGGAGATGCAGTTGGTCTTGAAGACAATCTAAGAACCCTTGGGGTTTAGGAAGAGAAGGCAAGGAGTTTGTCATCTGTTCAGAAACAGAGTTTTGAAACATCATCTTTTTTGAACTGTGATTCCTAGAATCCTCCATCATTAGTTGGGGATTTTGAGAACCACAGTCCAAAAAAATAACATTTCCAAACTCTCCTGATGACACTGCACAAGTGAGACCACAGGGGAAACACGTAACTACTTTGAATGCTCTTAAGACACACATTTCTCCTTCCTAACATTTTGCAATTTTATTTCTCATATATATACAAGAGAAGCACTTTTGGGTTTGCTGAAAACAGTCAGCCCATCTGCAAACCGAAAACTGAAGGGATAGCTCCCCCACCCCCTGGGGAAAGAAACGATGCGCATCTAGAGGTATTGCCCTCCCCTCCATCGACAGCACAACATGTTTAAGGACAGAGCTCAGAAGCTTTTCCCAATGGTCCAAGAGTCTGCTGTCTAAGAAATGTCCTCTCTGTTTTATCACCTGAAAAGTTCTGGCTGGTGGAGCAGTACAGTGGTGAAAGCAGCAATGCAGTCTTCCCCCAAGATTTGGAAAGTTCCTTTTCTGGAGAACAACTCCTAGTATCCTCCTGGGAACTGTGTTCCAAAGAAAAAGGAATTTCTCCAAGTTGATGGAGAAATAGAAACACATACTTCAAGGTGACTCAGCAGGGTTGGCAGGAGCAAAGGGTGTCCGTATGCAAAAGAGAACAGGGCTCCTGTATGTTGAACAGACACACAGAAGAGGGATATCCAGCTGGCGCTGCCTTAGGGGAGCATGTGTGCTGATATCCCTTTATCTGCATAACTGGGAAAGATGCAGGAGCCCTTCCTTCTTTGGCAAGTGGACGTCCTACAGCAGCAGCAAGTGGTGTAGTGGTACCTTTGAAAGAGAAAGAAAGAGGAGAAAGTCCAAAACGTAGGCAGCAGGGTCAATCTATCTGTCCATTTGTCCGGCGGGGACTCCACAGGTCAAGCATCACTAAGAGGTGCCTTCCAACCTAAATAGCCTATTTCATTTAATCCAGGAGCAGGTCTTTTGTAAAAGCAATGGCTCTTGTCCAGCCAAGACCAAGCAAATGCAATATACTTTGAATGACAACGGGGACAGCTCAGAAGAACACGCTGCCATAGGGAAAATCCATTTCCCCTCCAGCTACTGTGGTGGTTTGAGTGAAATTTAGAGGAAATGGGGACTCTAAGAACATTTCCGCACGACACTCTTACAGCACAATGATTCCACTTTCAACCTCCTATGGAATCCTGGGGTTTGCAGTTCCGGGAGGGGTCGCCTGGCCCCTACCGAAACTGCAAACCCCAGGATTCCATAGGAGGTTGAAAGTGGAATCATAGCGCTATAACAACCCAGTGCTGAAATGGCCTGAAAGTGGCATAAGCGCACTGTCACAGACTAGGGCGGAAACACCTCCCTATACAGTCCAATGGCCTTCTTCAGGGGCCAAGTGCTCTCTAGCAGAAGAAGTTTAAGCTCCAGAAGGAAGGCCCTGAAGAAGGCCATTGAAATAGCCACAGAAGCCGGACCCTGATGGGCTTAGGGCCTTTCTGCACTACACTGTTCTAGTGCTCTTATTTCACCCTCCTCTGGAATCCTGGGGTTTGCAGTGTGCGGGTGGGGGTGTCTTTTGAATTCCCAGCCAGAGAGCTCTTGGGCCTCAGGAAACTACAAATCCCGGAATTCCGCAGGAGGTTGAAAGTGGAACAAGAGCACTGGAAGAGCGCAGTGGGGACATGGCCTTTGCCTAAGGATGATGTTGGTGGTGCATCCAAGGCGCATGCAGCCTCTCCCTTTTTTCCCTGGGAGCTTCAACGCCGAGCCCTCCTCTCGTGCATCTCTTCCCTGCACCCCACAGTGTCCGCACAGGCCCCGCTGACATTGATCTGCGCTGCACCTCCCGGCCGCCCTGCTTAAGCCCAACGTCTGAAGACCATTTCCGCACTACACTCTTATAGCACGATGATTCCACTTTCAACCTCCTATGGGAATCCTGGGGTTTGCAGTTTAGGGAGGAGACCTTTAGATTTCTCAGCCAGAGAGCTCTTTGACCTCAGTAAACTACAAACCCCAGAATTCCACAGGATGCTGAAAGTGGAATCATAGCACTATAACAGTGTAGTGCAGAAATGGCAGAGGAGGAGGAGGAGGAGCCTTTCCAGCTGGCCCGTTTAAATTTAGCAGCAGCGCTTCCCCGGTTCTGGAGTGGGCTGCATCCCCCCCGCCCCCCCCCCGCATCAGCATCAGCATCAGCATCCCTCCCTGGGTCTCCATCTCGCCCCCCCCCGCCCTCTCTCGCTCTCTTTGTCGCATCAGCCGGTAATCGGAGCTGCCTTGGCTGACCTCCAAGGAACAGAATGTACTTGGCAGCCCCGCCGCTCGCTTAATGTCTGCGAAATGTCGACAGCCCCCGCCAAGAACGGCTAACTGGGTCATTAACCTCGCCGAGAAGCCCGGAGGGGGGGGGCGGAGGAGGAGGGAGGGAGGGAGGGAGGGAGGGAGGAGCCCCGGGAGGCGGACGGGCTGCTCGCGACGATGCCGCGGCTCCCGCTGCGCGCCCTGCCTGCCCTTCCCCTTCCCTTCGCCGGGGAAACCCGCGCCCAGCCCGCTCCAGAGCGCCCTTCCTCTCGCCTTGGTTTTGTATTGCAGCCTTGGGTGGATCTTTCCTTTGGCTTCTTCTCTACTGTTTTTGTATTCTTTTGCACACTCCAGAGCTTGGCTGCTTTTGTATTCCAGCCTTGAGTTCGATTTTTTTAAAAAAAAAAATATTGCTTTTGTATTCTTTCGGACAGTCCACAGTTTAGTTGCTTTTCTATTGTTCTCTATTGCTTTCGTATTCTTTTAGACAGTCCACAGTTTAGTTGCTTTTCTATTGTTCTCTATTGCTTTTGTATTCTTTTGGACAGTCTATTGCTTTTGTATTCTTTCAGACAGTCCACAGTTTAGTTGCTCTTCTGTTCTTCTCTATTGCTTTTGTATTCTTTCGGACAGTCCAAAGTTTAGTTACTCTTCTATTCTTCTCTATTGCTTTTGTATTCTTTTGGACAGTCTATTGCTTTTGTATTCTTTCAGACAGTCCAAAGTTTAGTTACTCTTCTATTCTTCTCTATTGCTTTTGTATTCTTTTGGACAGTCTATTGCTTTTGTATTCTTTCAGACAGTCCACAGTTTAGTTGCTCTTCTGTTCTTCTCTATTGCTTTTGTATTCTTTTGGACAGTCTATTGCTTTTGTATTCTTTTGGACAGTCTATTGCTTTTGTATTCTTTCAGACAGTCCAAAGTTTAGTTACTCTTCTATTCTTCTCTATTGCTTTTGTATTCTTTTGGACAGTCTATTGCTTTTGTATTCTTTCAGACAGTCCACAGTTTAGTTGCTCTTCTGTTCTTCTCTATTGCTTTTGTATTCTTTTGGACAGTCTATTGCTTTTGTATTCTTTTGGACAGTCTATTGCTTTTGTATTCTTTCAGACAGTCCACAGTTTAGTTGCTCTTCTGTTCTTCTCTATTGCTTTTGTATTCTTTTGGACAGTCTATTGCTTTTGTATTCTTTTGGACAGTCTATTGCTTTTGTATTCTTTCAGACAGTCCAAAGTTTAGTTACTCTTCTATTCTTCTCTATTGCTTTTGTATTCTTTTGGACAGTCTATTGCTTTTGTATTCTTTCAGACAGTCCACAGTTTAGTTGCTCTTCTGTTCTTCTCTATTGCTTTTGTATTCTTTTGGACAGTCTATTGCTTTTGTATTCTTTTGGACAGTCTATTGCTTTTGTATTCTTTCAGACAGTCCAAAGTTTAGTTACTCTTCTATTCTTCTCTATTGCTTTTGTATTCTTTTGGACAGTCTATTGCTTTTGTATTCTTTCAGACCGTCCACAGTTTAGTTGCTCTTCTGTTCTTCTCTATTGCTTTTGTATTCTTTTGGACAGTCTATTGCTTTTGTATTCTTTCAGACAGTCCAAAGTTTAGTTACTCTTCTATTCTTCTCTATTGCTTTTGTATTCTTTTGGACAGTCTATTGCTTTTGTATTCTTTCAGACAGTCCACAGTTTAGTTGCTCTTCTGTTCTTCTCTATTGCTTTTGTATTCTTTTGGACAGTCTATTGCTTTTGTATTCTTTCAGACAGTCCACAGTTTAGTTGCTCTTCTGTTCTTCTCTATTGCTTTTGTATTCTTTTGGACAGTCTATTGCTTTTGTATTCTTTTGGACAGTCTATTGCTTTTGTATTCTTTCAGACAGTCCAAAGTTTAGTTACTCTTCTATTCTTCTCTATTACTTTTGTATTCTTTTGGACAGTCTATTGCTTTTGTATTCTTTCAGACAGTCCACAGTTTAGTTGCTCTTCTGTTCTTCTCTATTGCTTTTGTATTCTTTTGGACAGTCTATTGCTTTTGTATTCTTTCAGACAGTCCACAGTTTAGTTGCTCTTCTGTTCTTCTCTATTGCTTTTGTATTCTTTTGGACAGTCTATTGCTTTTGTATTCTTTCAGACAGTCCAAAGTTTAGTTACTCTTCTATTCTTCTCTATTGCTTTTGTATTCTTTTGGACAGTCTATTGCTTTTGTATTCTTTCAGACAGTCCACAGTTTAGTTGCTCTTCTGTTCTTCTCTATTGCTTTTGTATTCTTTTGGACAGTCTATTGCTTTTGTATTCTTTCAGACAGTCCACAGTTTAGTTGCTCTTCTATTCTTCTCTATTGCTTTTGTATTCTTTTGGACAGTCTATTGCTTTTGTATTCTTTCAGACAGTCCACAGTTTAGTTGCTCTTCTGTTCTTCTCTATTGCTTTTGTATTCTTTTGGACAGTCTATTGCTTTTGTATTCTTTCAGACAGTCCAAAGTTTAGTTACTCTTCTATTCTTCTCTATTGCTTTTGTATTCTTTTGGACAGTCTATTGCTTTTGTATTCTTTCAGACAGTCCACAGTTTAGTTGCTCTTCTGTTCTTCTCTATTGCTTTTGTATTCTTTTGGACAGTCCAAAGTTTAGTTACTCTTCTATTCTTCTCTATTGCTTTTGTATTCTTTTGGACAGTCTATTGCTTTTGTATTCTTTCAGACAGTCCACAGTTTAGTTGCTCTTCTGTTCTTCTCTATTGCTTTTGTATTCTTTTGGACAGTCTATTGCTTTTGTATTCTTTCAGACAGTCCAAAGTTTAGTTACTCTTCTATTCTTCTCTATTGCTTTTGTATTCTTTTGGACAGTCCAAAGTTTAGTTACTCTTCTATTCTTCTCTATTGCTTTTGTATTCTTTTGGACAATCTATTGCTTTTGTATTCTTTCAGACAGTCCACAGTTTAGTTGCTCTTCTATTCTTCTCTATTGCTTTTGTATTCTTTTGGACAGTCTATTGCTTTTGTATTCTTTCAGACAGTCCAAAGTTTAGTTACTCTTCTATTCTTCTCTATTGCTTTTGTATTCTTTTGGTCAGTCCAAAGTTTAGTTACTCTTCTATTCTTCTCTATTGCTTTTGTATTCTTTTGGACAGTCTATTGCTTTTGTATTCTTTCAGACAGTCCACAGTTTAGTTGCTCTTCTATTCTTCTCTATTGCTTTTGTATTCTTTTGGACAGTCTATTGCTTTTGTATTCTTTCAGACAGTCCAAAGTTTAGTTACTCTTCTATTCTTCTCTATTGCTTTTGTATTCTTTTGGACAGTCCAAAGTTTAGTTACTCTTCTATTCTTCTCTATTGCTTTTGTATTCTTTTGGACAATCTATTGCTTTTGTATTCTTTCAGACAGTCCACAGTTTAGTTGCTCTTCTATTCTTCTCTATTGCTTTTGTATTCTTTTGGACAGTCTATTGCTTTTGTATTCTTTCAGACAGTCCAAAGTTTAGTTACTCTTCTATTCTTCTCTATTGCTTTTGTATTCTTTTGGACAGTCCAAAGTTTAGTTACTCTTCTATTCTTCTCTATTGCTTTTGTATTCTTTTGGACAGTCTATTGCTTTTGTATTCTTTCAGACAGTCCACAGTTTAGTTGCTCTTCTGTTCTTCTCTATTGCTTTTGTATTCTTTTGGACAGTCCAAAGTTTAGTTACTCTTCTATTCTTCTCTATTGCTTTTGTATTCTTTTGGACAATCTATTGCTTTTGTATTCTTTCAGACAGTCCACAGTTTAGTTGCTCTTCTATTCTTCTCTATTGCTTTTGTATTCTTTTGGACAGTCTATTGCTTTTGTATTCTTTCATACAGTCCAAAGTTTAGTTACTCTTCTATTCTTCTCTATTGCTTTTGTATTCTTTTGGACAGTCCAAAGTTTAGTTACTCTTCTATTCTTCTCTATTGCTTTTGTATTCTTTTGTACAGTCTATTGCTTTTGTATTCTTTCAGACAGTCCACAGTTTAGTTGCTTTTCTACTCTTCTCTATTGCTTTTGTATTCTTTTGGACAGTCTATTGCTTTTGTATTCTTTCGGACAGTCCAAAGTTTAGTTACTCTTCTATTCTTCTCTATTTTTTTTGTATTCTTTTGGACAGTCCACAGTTTAGTTGCTTTTCTATTCTTTTCTATTGCTTTTGTATTCTTTCGGACAGTCTATTGCTTTTGTATTCTTTCGGACAATCCAAAGTTTAGTTGCTTTTCAATTCTTCTCTATTGCTTTTGTATTCTTTCAGACAGTCTATTGCTTTTGTATTCTTTTGGACACTCCAAAGTTTAGTTGCTTTTCTATTCTTCTCTATTGCTTTTATATTCTTTTGGACAGTCCACAGTTTAGTTGCTTTTCTGTTCTTCTCTATTGCTTTTGTATTCGTTTGGACACTCCAAAGTTTAGTTGCTCTTCTCTTCTTCTCTATTGCTTTTGTATTCTTTTGGACACTCCAAAGTTTAGTTGCTTTTCTATTCCAGCCTTGGTTAGGATTTTTTTTTCTTTAATTCTTCTTTATTGCTTTTGTTTTCTTTTGGACAGTCCAGAGCTTGGTTGCTTCTGTATTCCAGCCTTAGGTTGGATTTTTTAAATACTCTTTTCCATTGCTTTTGTATTCTTTTGGACTCTGCAGAGTCTAGTTGCTTTTGTATTCCAGGCTGGGGCTCATTTTTTGTTGTTGTAGTTTTTGTATTCTTTTGGATACTCCAGAGTTTGGTTCCTTTTGTATTCCAGCCTTCGATTTTTTCTTTTTTTAAAAAATCTTCTTTATTGCTTTTGTATTCTTTTGGACACTCTAGAGCATTTTATTCCAGCCTTGGGTTGGATTTTTTAAAAAAATTATTTCCTGTTGCTTTTGTATTCTATGTTTGGGTTGATCTTTCTTTGTATTCCTTCCTGTTGTTTTTGTATTCTTTTGGACATGCCAGAGTTTGGTTCCTTTTGTATTCCAGCCTTCGATTTTTTTTTTTTTAAAATCTTCTTTATTGCTTTTGTATTCTTTTGGACACTCTAGAGCATTTTATTCCAGCCTTGGGTTGGATTTTTAAAAAAAATTATTTCCTGTTGCTTTTGTATTCTTTTGGACAGAGCCTGGTTGCTTTTGTATTCCAGCCTTGGGTTGATTTTTTTTTAAAAAAAATATTTTCTATTGTTTGTGTATTCTTTGGGCCACTCCAGAGCTTGGTTCCTTTTATATTCCAGCCTTGCTTTGGATTTTTTCTTTTTAAAAAAATTCTTCTCTATTACTTTTGTATTCCTTTGGACACTCTAGAGCACTTTATTCCACCCTTGAGTTCAATTTTTAAAATATTATTTCCTATTGCTTTTGAATCGTTTTGGACACACCAGAGTTTGGTGGCTTTTGCATTCCAGCCTTGGGTTGGATTTTTTTTAAAAAAAAAATTCTTCTCTATTGCTTTTGTATTCTTTTGGTGGACAGTCCAGAGCTTGATGGTTTTCATATTCTAGCCTTAGGTTGATTTTCTTCTATTAATTTCTATTGCTTTTGTATTCTTTTGGACTACAGCACCCAGAATCCCCATCTCTACCAAGCTGCCATAATTAATACAGGGGTGCTGTAGTGAAACTGCGGAACTCACAGCCACAAGATAGAGGCAAAAGTCTGGGGCCCACCTTGCAAAAGGACAAGGCTCCCAGGGTCTGGCTGCACAAACCTCCTCCAAGGGAAAGGGCCAGAAACCTGCAGCCCCTCCAGATACCGTGGGACTGCAACTCCCGGGAGCGCTCCCCAGTGTTGCGAGTGGAGACGAATGCTGGGAGCTGCAGTTTAAATTCCTCTGGAGGCCGACATGATTTCCATTCCTAATTTTAGAGGGATGTCCCAGCATGTTCCTTCCTTGGAGGGTTTTAAGCAGAGGCTCGATGGCCATCTGTCAGGAGTGCTTTGAGGGTGTTCCTGCATGGCAGGGGGTTGGACTGGATGGCCCGTGGGGTCTCTTCCAACTCTACATTTCTATGATTCTATGTTCTCCATCACATCCAAAGCATTTTAAGAAAGCCCATCTAGCTGGGAATAATAAGAATGACACGATATAACTGAAGGACATGATAAGAGGTATAATAAAACTGATAAATGATAAAAATGATGCCTGGTGTAGGAGAAAGCAGATAAAGAGGCCTCTCCTACAATAACAGAGCGCAGTGGTGAATCATCCCATAACACTGATGGGCTGAAGACTCAGGAGAGACCGAGCGAGGGAGTTCCTCGCTCCGCACAGCATTGAAGCCGGGGAATACGCTGCAGGCGTGCTCAGGCGTCAGCCAGCTCAAACGCATTTGTTTATCTGTTTATTTCTCTATTTATAGCTCACTCAGGGACGGCATTCACGTGGCCTGGGGATGTTGTAGGAATATCCTCCCCATGAAGAAGCCTTGGAAGCGGTCTGGGTAAAAAGAATAAGCAGTGTGCACATGCATATGCAATACATAGGTGCATTTAGAATCATAGAGTCATAGAAATGTAGAGTTGGAAGAGACCCCAGGGGCCATCCAGTCCAACCCCCTGCCATGCAGGAACACCCTCAAAGCCCTCCCTTTGACAGATGGCCATCCAGCCTCTGCTTAAAAACCTCCAAGGAAGGAGACTCCACTACACATCGAGGCAGCAGATTCCACTTTATAGATGTTTATTCAAGCGATCAACGGACAGAGCCAAAGTACATACAGAACGAGCAAAACGTTTTGGCTTCTGCCTTGCTCAGTTGCCTGAGATGAAACAGAGCTAAACCCATGGTGGCCATTTAGGATACTCTGAACATTTCTGCACAAGACTGTTACAGCACTATGATTCCATTTTCAACATCCTATGGAATCCTGGGGTTTGCACTTTAGTCGGCCCCTCCCTAAACTGCAAACCCCAGGATTCCATAGGATGTTGAAAGTGGAATCATAGCACTATAAGAGTCTCATGCGGAAATAGCCTCTGCTTTCACCATTCTTCAGTGGACGATTGTATTATCCACTATGCTGAGGCTATGACATTTAAGGCTCTTAAGTCTATGAAGCCAGGGGTCTCCCTTTTGCCCGAAATGCCTGAAGGAGATGGCCACTCAATACCAAACGGGGACCAGTCAGAGAGGCTGTGGTGCTTCAAGCTAAAACTCCTGGTCACTGGTAGTTCCAACTTCTTAATCGTAATTACAGACTTAGGCCCTTTCCACACAGGGAAATAACACGTGGTAGTGCAAGCTCCGTGGGAGGTTGTCTACACCGTAAAGTGGATTGGGGCGGATTACTTTAGAGTAATTCCACACTCCAATCCATGCTAGGGCGACCGGAAGTGGCGCCGCTGCGTGCTTTTGAAAAACCACTTTTTCAGCCCCATGCAGCCGCGTCACAGCGCCCAGTGTGGATTTGCAGGCGCGTGCAAGGGTGTGCCTGCAGATCTGCTGGGGGCGGGATTTCCGGCTGGCGAGGTTCTCCAGTTGGTGGAGAGCCTCCACCAGTCGTAAGCCACCATTTTGGGCGCTGCGGGATGCCGCGGGATGCCGACGAGTGTGGCACAGCGAAAATGCGCTGCTCCACTGGTGACGGACTTACCCGGTTTAAGGTAAGCTCCGTTTCAGCGTGTTTCCGGCCATTTCTTTGTCCGCGTGTGAAAAGGGCCTTAGAATCATAGAATCCTAGAGTTGGAAGAGACCTCAAGGGCCATCCAAACCAGCCCCCTTCTGCCATGCAGGAAGACACAAAGCACTCCTTTTGACGGATGGCCATCCAGCCTCTGTTTAGAAACTTCCAAAAATTGAGACTCTACCACACTCTCAGGCAGCAGCGTATTCCACTGTCAAACTGCTGTTATCATCAAGAAGTTCTTCCTAAGCTTTACATGGAATCTCTTTTCCTGTAGCTTGAAGACATTGCTCCGTGTCCTAGTCTCCAAGGAGTGGAAAAGAAGCTTGCTCCATCCACCATATGCCATTCCTTCACATATTTAAACATAGCCATAATGTCACCTCTTAACTTTCTCTTCTCTAGGCTAAACATGCCCAGCTCCCTAAGCCGTTCCTCATAGGGTTTCACGGTTTCCAGGCCTTTGACCATTTTGGTTGGCCCTCTCTGGACATGTTTCAGCTTGTCAATAGCCTTCCTGAACTGTGACTTGTGGTTCCTGAAGCATGTACAAAAGTCTGTGGGGGTTTTTTTATATGTGTGTGTATGCATTCTGTCATGAATGTATTTATTTAATAATCTTTGGAGGTCTTTAAGCAGAGGCATTTTTCAGAAGTGCTTTAGTTGTATATTCCTCCATGGCAAGAGGAGTTGGGCTAGACAGCCTTTGAGGTCACCTCCAGTTCTAAGATTCTATGATTTTTGCATTTCCTCCACCACCAGAACTGGGAATCAAGACATTTGACCAAAATAATCCACTATATGGCTGGCAAACTATTGGTGTTTTATGCAAATGTACATTCCTTTCTGCATTGGTTTGGATTTGCTGCAAGTGTAGTCAGTGAGGTTTTCTGGCAAGAAGACACTGAACACACATTGCAGCAGATGATGACAGGTGCTTCTTTCTCCCTCCCTACAGTTACTTTTCTCACACTGTTCTTACTGATGTGACTGCCACTGACCCTCGGAGACAGCTCCAAGGCAGCAGTTATATAGGGCCAGTGGCTGCTATATAGGGCCAGTGGTGGGATGGCTCCCATGAATCATAGAATCATAGAAATGTAGAGTTGGAAGAGACCCCAGGGGCCATCCAGTCCAACCCCTGCCATGCAGGAACACCCTCAAAGCACTCCCGACAGATGGCCATCCAGCCTCTGCTTAAAAACCTCCAAGGAAGGAGCCTCCACCACTCTCCGAGGGAGCAGATTCCACTGAATGAATGAATGAGTGGAACATAACAACTGAGGGATATAATCTGTTCAAAAAGAATAGATTAACAAAGAATAGACAAGAAGGGGGAGTAACATTATATGTCAAAGACAAAGTCGCTTGTACAGAAATCCACATAAGTGATCCAACTGGACCAGTGGAGAACATTCGGGTAAAATGAAGTTTACTACCACTCTACTCTGCTTTGGTTAGACCTCATCTTGAATCCTGTGTCCAGTTCTGGGAACCCCAATTCAAGAGGCATATTGACAAGCTGGAGCAAGTCCAGAGGAGGGCGACCAAAATGGTGAGGGGCCTGGAAGCCATGAAGCCCTATGAGGAGAGACTTAGAGAGCTGGGGATGTTTATTCTGCAGAAGAGAAGGTTAAGAGGGGACATGAGAGTCATGTTTAAGTATTTGAGGGGATGCCATGTAGAGGAAGGTGAGGGCTTGTTTTCTGCTGCTCCAGAGACCAGGACAAGGAGCAATGGATTCAAGCTGCAGGAAAGGAGATTCGACCTGAACCTCAGGAAGAACTTCCTGACGGCCAGGGCTGTCCGGCAGTGGAATCTGCTGCCTTGAAGTTTAGTGAAGTCGCCTCCTTCTTTGGAGGTTTTTAAGCAGAGGCTGGATGGTCATCTGTTGGGATTGCTTTAATGGGTGTTCCTGCATGAGCAGGGGGTTGGACCGGATGGCCCCTGGGGTCTCTTCCAACTCTACATTTCTATGATTCTATGATTCTACTACAGGCCTCCAAATTCAGATGAGGTGGTGGGTGATGTTTTTCTGAAACAAATCTCAGAAATCTCCAAGAAACAAGAACTGGTAGTTATGCGGGGCTTCAATTATCTTGGTATCTGCTGGGAGACTTGCTCTGCTAAATATAGGCTCTCCAACAAATACCTGATGAGCCCTAAAGGTAATGTCCTCTTTCAGAAGGTGGAAGAAGGAACAAAGGAATCAGCAATCCTGCACTTGATCCTAACCAACAAAGAAGAGTTGGTCACTGGAATCAAAACAGTTGGTAGTTTAGTGGGGAGTGACCATGTGAAGCTAGGATTGATGATTGTGGAACAGGCCAAAGAAGAGTATAGTCAAACACAAACCTTGGATTTCAGTTCTGGGTGTCTTATTTTAATAAGGATATAAACAAGTTGGAGTGGGTTTGAAGAAGGGGAACAAGGATAAGTGGTATGGAGAACAATAGTAGTTATAGCAGTTACATTTCTATATCACTTACCAGTGCAAAGCACCAAGTGGTTTATAATGTGTTTTTTAGCTAATTGCCCCCCAACAAGATGGGTATTCATTTTACTGATCTGCAGAAGCATGGAAGGCTGAGTTAACCTGGAGCCCTGCAGGATCGAACTCACAACCTTGTGGCTGCAGTACCAATATTTAACCACTGTGCCGCCAGCAAGGAAAGATTGAAGGAGCTGAACGTCTTCAGCTTGGTGAAGAGAAGATGGAAAGGTGTCTTTTTCTTAATGGGCCAGATGTAAGTTTAATTTAATAGAGATTGTCTTCAGCCTTTCATACATTCAAGTATAAAGAAGTGAGATGATCCCCTCTAGTGTTAATCTCTGCCTCCAGAAGCCCCCACCCCCATTATTCCTCAGTCCCTGTGTGAAGATGCATCTTTGGAACACAACAGAAGAAGTTATTCTGCACCCCAGCTGATCCTCCAGCTGGAGCTCCGCAATACTGGCCCCTGCCTCACCATGGGAACAGGATAAAACCTAAAGAGGCCAACATGCCAGGGTAAAAAGTGGCGGATTGCATTTGTGCTTTTAAAAAGCAGCAAACTGATTTGTCTGGTGCACAAAGGACCCTAACCCATACCATAGTAGTTGCCTCCACTTCACTGCACTGGTGGTGCAGTGGTTAAATGCCAGTACTGCAAGCCACAAGCCACAAGGTTGTGAGTTCGATCCTGCCGGGCTCCAAGGTTGACTCAGCCTTCCATCCTTTCGCAGGTCGGTAAAATGAGTACCCAACTTGTTGGGGGCATGTATAGGAATGTTTTGAAATACATGCTATTTGTAAGTTGTTCGCTGCCTCGATCCATATGGAGAGGCGGGATACAAATTAAAAAAAAAAGATATAGAAGGAGCAATCACATCTTCTCACACCAGCATGGCCCCCCACCCTTGCAAGTAAGAAACTGCTATGACATGATTGCACTCTTTAAACACCTCAAGGACTGCCACAAGAAGGGTGATGCAGGCTTGTTCTCTGGTACCTTGGAGCATAGAATTGGATTTAATGATTTTAAGTTACAGGAGGGTAGGTTTAGATGGGACATTAGAAGGAACTTCTTGATGGTGAGAGCACTTTAGCAATGGAACCAATTCCCTAGAGAGGTGGTGGGGCCTCCTCCTCTGGGTGTCTTCAGAAAAGAGTCTGGACAGCTCCTTGCTGGGAATGCTCTAGATGGAGATCCTGCATTGAGCAAGAGGTGGGACTCAGTGGCCCATGGGACCCCTTCCTGCTCTATGATTCTATGGCCATTTCCACACTGGACGGTTGTAGTGCTATTATTCCACTTTCAACCTCCTATGGAATCCTGGGGTTTGCAGTTTAGGGAGGGCCTCAAAGGCTTCCATAGGAGGTTGAAAGTGGCATAATAGCACTACAACAGTCTAGTGCAGAAATGGCCTAAGATTCCCTATGTATTCGTTCCTTTTCACATCTGCATACTGTGAGTTCTGGATAAGAAGCTTGCTGAAAGATGTTGAACTGCTCTTCTTTTTTGGTAAACTAGGCACCTATCCTTTTCTTACCTTGTTATTTCTGCCTCTGGTACCAAATTTTCTGCCAAAGAAGGGAAGCTCAGGAAGACATCTCCTTTGTTAACAGAGCTATACCTGCACAGCTTTATCTGGCTCAGAGGCCAAAGAGAAGCACCCCTAGATGTCAGTCACATCTCTTAAAACTCCTTGCCCTAAATCCCATCATATAGATGCTAACAGTCTTTCCCACAATCACTTCCTGAATTAAAGGCCATTTCCGCACGACACTCTTCTAGCGCGATGATTCCACTTTCAACCTCCTATGGAATCCTGGGGTTTGCAGTTTCGGGAGGGGCCGGCTGGCCCCTCCCAGAACTGCAAACCCCAGGATTCCATAGGAGGTTGAAAGTGGAATCATCGCGCTAGAAGAGTGTCGTGCGGAAATGGCCAAAGTTAGCACTGGTAAGATGGCAGCTTCTTCTGAAAAACAGCTAGAGGATATGTACCTATGTCTTGTAAGTCTCTGGTATGAATATTTCCAAGGGATCCTACATATATAGATGGGTGAATCTTTCTCTTTCTCTCATATTTGGATTTTTTTTTAAAAAAATCTCATTATCTATCCATTGTTTTATTAAAGAATATTTCACACGAATGGAAATGATTTCTCATTCAGCTTTACCAGCCAAATTCGAGAACACTTTTTCCTGATGTGGAGAAGACCATGTTGCACTTTGTTGTTAGGGATGAGGAGCCAGTCTGAACAAAATAGGTGGTTATTCTTGTTGTTGTTGTTGGAAAATTCTGGCATTCTCTCCCCCAACCTTGTTTAGGGCAAGAGGAACTTAGATAGCATAGAGTTTCTTTTTCCTCTGAATGACAAAAAATGTGGGGCTATGGTAACTCGGTGGCCAGCCCATGTGACCCAGGATAGACCCTGGGATTGCTGGCCTTATATAAAAGACTACATTTCTTAACCCTCTCTCTCTTTTTGCCATTTTTGCTTCTACTTTCTTTCCTCTGATCATGCGTCACCTCTCCACTAAGAAGATGGTGAGTCAAGAAGGAAGCTACTGTCTTACCTAATCTTTTTGTTGGCTAGTTAGGATCTAGTCTCCCCAATGCATATGTAATTGTAAAATTCATTAGTAAACTTTTCCAAGTTTGTAAGCTGAACCTGCCCACTTTGTTTCGCTTTCTAAGTCAGTCTCAGTTCAGGGAAGCCACACAGAGATTGGAGCATGTGTTTTCTGCTGCTCTGCTAAAGGAAAGCTGATTCCTAACAGTTTTAGCTTTCATAGAATTTCCCCTGAAGGGCTAACATCCTAGGAAACTCCAAACTCCTGATAGTAGTAGCAGTAGTAGTAGAAGATGATGGTGATGGTGATGATGATGATGATGATGATGATGACCTTCAAGATAGATGTTGACAAGCTGGAACGTGTCCAGAGGAGGGTGACCAAAATGGTGAAGGGTCTGGAAGCCATGAGGCCCTATGAGGGTATGTCTGGTCTGCAGAAGAGAAGGTTAAGAGGGGACATGATAGCAATGTTTAAATATTTGAAGGGATTCATGTTGAGGAGGGAGTGGGCTTGTTTTCTGCTGCTCCAGAGACCAGGACAATGGATTCAAGCTGCAGGAAAGGAGATTCCACCTGAACCTCAGGAAGAACTTCCTGACGGTCAGAGCTGTCCGGCAGTGGAAGATGCTGCCTTGGAGTGTGGTGGAATCTCCTTCCTCGGAGGTTTTTAAGCAAAGGCTGGACAGCCATCTGTTGGAAGTGCTTTGAGGGTTTTCCTGCATGGCAGGGGGTTGGACTGGATGGCCCCTGGGGTCTCTTCCAACTCTAGGATTCTACAATTCTATGATTATATACCACCATCACTGTACATGGTACTTTACAAGTAAAAGAACAACAAAAAAGTTTCCTGCCCACAGGCTTACTTACAATCTAATGAAGACCTGAGACAAAAGGAAAAGGGGAGGGCAGTGTGGGAGGGGATTAAGTCCAGCAGCTACACCCTTCTAATTCTGACTCAGTACCGCAAACATGGCTGACCACACAGGGATTCAAAACCAGACGTTAAAGAGCTAATGCTCAGAGGTCTAAGCCCATTTCTTACTCCCAAGGAGATTTCAACCCCTTGAATCAATGGGACTGAGGGCAGATGTTTGTTTACCAAGTTACTATTGGGTTTATTCTGAGCTGAGTTTACACCATGCTCTTTTGCCTGTATGGGTGAACGTATTGGTTCCACTTTGTCTCATTTTCAAAAGTTTTAAATCCTTGGTTCTTTCTTTTCCATTTGCAAAGAAATTTATCCTGTCAAATTCAGAAGAGCCTGGTAGTTCCCATAGGACAATGAAGCCACTCTTGAGTTTTTGTGCAAACTTTACAGGAGCCATCCAAAGAATTGGACAGATTTTGGGGACAGATGTCTCAGCAGTCATGCCATGCAGCTTACTTCTGAGTAGATGTGGCTAAGATCATGCACCAAGTGGTATTCCTGGGCCCTTCGAATTCCTGTTCTCTCTCTCCAGGGGCCTCAGATTCTTCCTTCTTGGGTATGGGGAAATTTATATTATGGCAACTCGACCTGCATAAATAACATAAGAAATGTCTAATCCCCAGAGAAGAATTCAGACTGAGATGGGGGGGCGGGGAAGAGGCCCTGTTTGTGCAGATGCATAACATTCATGCAAACAACAGGGCAAAACATTACATGCAGGATCTCTCTCTTGCACCAAATCCCTCTGCATTTTTTCCCCCGAGGAAAACATCCATTGATTGCATCACAAAATGAAGCCTTGTTACACAACCGTGGCTGCCCCATTTCTGCGTGCTTTGAGTTCCTTTGATCCACTTGTCAGATTTCCAGCATCTGGCCTTGCTAGTCTTGTCGTCCTTGGCGCTGCTTCCTTTAAGGTGGAATCGTGTGCGCATTTCTCTGTTATTCTGGGCCGTTTCTACGTCACTGCTGCCCAGAAAAGCTTTCAATTCTATCCCCTCAGACCTTTTTTCATTCATTCGTTTTGACGCAATAACTAATTGGCTAATTAATTAATAACTTACTAATTAATTCAAGCAGCAACACGTACTAAGGATCTCTGTGTTTGTTCCCAACATGATGTTAAATGGTAGGACTTGGATGAGAATGCAACAGGGGAGCATAATAGAAGTGTATAAAATTATACGATGCTGCATCCTGCTTGCATTATATAAATCTGCGCTTCCGTAGTTACACAGTGGTTGTGTAGCGTGCCCCTTTCTGACGTTGTGCAACCAACTGAACAGCTGCCAATGGGCCTGCAGATTGTCCTCTTGTGTAATGGGGAACAACGCACAGGGTCTGTTTCTGAAGTCCTAGGGAACCTAGGGACATTGGAGGCACAATTGAATAATCATACTCCTTCCAAGAATGCATGGGCAATGGTTACCCTTGTGGAGGTCTGCTTACGCAGCTGTGATCTGAATTATGCATATGGACTTTATTGAATGGCCTCAAAGTACAACCACTGGAGTACGAGAATCCACATGTGCATAAAATGCCAACAGGATTCCAGGCAATTGTGTGTGGGTGTAAACTGGCTGCAGTGTTTCTGTTCCTCTTTTCAAATCCTGGAGTCTCCTGAGGAAAGTGATGCTCAGTAGATTCAAAGTAAGCTACAGCCCTAGAAGAGCTGGAAGAGACTCCAAGGGCCATCCCGTGTTCCCAGAAGCACCTCAGTTGCCATGGTTGGAAGCAACATGCCGGGCTGGATGGTTCAGCAGGGCTCTTCCCCTGTTTTAATGCCAAGGAAGAGGCTTCTTTGGAGCATAGGGCCTCTCTGCCACAGAAGAAAGCCAGCCTTTGCAATGAATGAAAATGCAAGGGTACCTTTGAGATTTCGCAGAAGCCAAGGCCATGAGTCTTGGCTCAGCTCCAAACATCTTACCAGCCTGCCCTCTGCTGGCTGTGGGGAGGAGGTGCGCTTTCTCCTGTCCCATCATCCGCCATTTCCGCACTAGCCTGTTATAGCGCGATGATTGCACTTTCAATATCCTCTGGAATCCTGGGGTTTGCAGTTTAGGGAGGGGCATTTTAGAATTCTCAGCCAGAGAGCCAGAGGAAACTATAAATCCCAGAATTCCACTGGATGCTGGAAGTGGAATAATAGCACTATTACAGTGTAGGGTAGAAATAGCCTTTGTCTCTTTTCTTCTTTCAAATCCTTCCAGTTTTAACTCCATTGAAATCCACTCTCTTAGCCTGAGAGGAAAGCCATGGCAAGCCTTCTCTGAATAAATTTGGATACAAAAACTCTAGGAAACCATTGGCAAAAATCAGAGTCAGCTTGAAGGCACTTAACAACAAATAAATAAAGTGATTGCTTCATGTCCTCCAGGCCAAATTGGGTCTACAGCTAGATTTTCAGGAAGGCTCATAAAGAATTCTAGCTCAAAGTGTTGAAACTAGGGAAGGTTCTTTGCTTGACCTACCACTCCCATAACACTTCGGCCCCCATACATATATCTGGGATGATTCCGCACTAGACTGTTATAGCGCTATGATTCCACTTTCAACATCCTATGGAATCCTAGGGTTTGCAGTTTCGGGAGGGGCCGGCCGGCCCCTCCCGAAACTGCAAACCCTAGGATTCCATAGGATGTTGAAAGTGGAATCATAGCGCTATAACAGTCTAGTGCGGAAATTGCCAGAGGTAGCCATTGGATCTAGCAAGACTGGCCTTGCAGATCTGCTAATAACTCTTCAACTAGACAGCTGGTGCAACTTCCTTCATTGCCACTTCTGAGTGTTTTCTTTGCTTTCCTCTCCCTGTCTCTTTTCTCGTCCCACCCTCTCCCCTTACAACCATCCGGCACTGACTTTAAAAAATGTACTGGTCTGTCATTATCCACCCCTCGATTAACTTGTCAAATGGATAATTAAATGCCTCAAAAATTCATTATGGACTCAGTGTCTTAAGAGGAACGTAATTAAGGGTTGTTTGCTTGTGCACGCTGCAGTTTATTACCTGTGCACTGATTTATCTCGGAGGCAATTTATTAAACATCCGTAGCAGCCTTGTTTGGATCAATGGAGGCCTGCAAGTCAATAAACCCCTTATTAGTGCCAAATGAGTCCCTTAATTGGAAGGAAAGCAAAAGACATCTCTCTGGAACTCTTTAGGAAACTTCTGCAGGGCATGGCATGTATGGCTGAAACAGATACCTGCAAAAGTCTTCTCTTGCAGTTGGATTGCCAAGTCCAGCATAGGAGAAAGCTCCTGTGCCTTGAAGAGCTGTGATACGTGGAGGGGGAGAACTTTGACCAATGCAAATGTACCCACTACCAGCAAGTGTTCTGAAGAGAAATAAAAAGTGTGGTAATACATCCCTTTGTCTGGAACCTGTTGGTGCCTTATGCATGTGTTACCCCAAAATATGGGTGTCTCAGGAGTCTACCTGCAATGCCAGTACTTCTGTTCAAAAGTGGGGAATTATCAGCTCAAAATTAGGACTGCAAGAGGAGGGTAACCTAACAAGATCCACAAATAGAGGGGGGATCTTTATGGGCTCTCTGCAGGAAAGAACCAAAATTCCAAAATAAGCTAAATCATGTTTTAATGAAAGAGTTCAATCACACACAGGATCCAAGCACTCACACACTCACACAAGATCAAACTGTAGGAGAAAGGGAGGAAAGTGACTGATAGTGATGCTGAGGGAATGGGCGATAATTACTGGTCCGGAGAGCGGTGCTGTGACTTAGGCTTGTACCCAAGGACAGTACTCCTTTGGGAATTGGAGCAACAGCATTGTGTTCAGCAAATGAGATAACTGCATGAAGCCCTCTGAGGAGTGGCTTCAGGAGCTGGGTATGTTTAGCTGGGAGAAGATAAGGTGAAGAGGTGACAAAACAGCCATTTTAAAATATTTAAAGGGAGGTCATATGGCAGATGGGACATGTGTGTTTTTTGCAAGTAGCCAGGAGATGTAGGGAGGAAGTCAGAAAGGCTAAAGCACAGAACGAACTTAGGCTGGCCAGAGACATTAAAAACAACAAAAAGGGCTTTTTTAAGTATATCCGCAGCAAAAGGAAAAAGAAGGAGACGATAGGGTTGCTGCGCAGGGAAGATGGTGAATTACTCACAGGGGGAAGAGAAAAGGCAGAACTACATAACACCTTCTTTGCCTCAGTTTTTCCCCAGAAGGATACAAGCACTCAGCCTGGCGGTTGGGGAGCAGGGGAGGAAGCAGAGGAAATGAGGCACATAATAGGTAGAGAGGAGGTACAGGAATACCTGGCCAAACTGGATGAATTCAAGTCTCCAGGGCCAGATGAATTGCATCCTAGGAGATTAAAAGAGCTGGCAGAGGTCATTTCGGAACCGCTTGCTATAATCCTTGAGAAATCTTGGAGGACAGGAGAAGTTCCAGCAGACTGGAAGAGAGCAAATGTTATCCCCATCTTCAAGAAGGGAAAAAAAGAGGACCCAAATAATTATCGCCCGGTCAGCCTGACGTCAGTGCCCGGAAAGATCCTGGAGCAGATCATTAAGCGTTCAGTTTCTAATCATTTAGAAAGCAACGCGGTAATCACGAGAAGTCAACGTGGATTTCGCAAAAATAAGTCATGCCAGACTAATCTTATCTCTTTTTATGATAGAGTTACTAGCTTGATAGATGAAGGGAGTGCTGTGGATGTAGCATATCTCGATCTCAGTAAGGCCTTCGACAAAGTTCTCCACGACATTCTTGCAACGAAGCTGGTAAAAGGTGGGCTGGACAGGGCTACTGTTAGTTGGATCTGTAATTGGTTGACCGACCGAACCCAAAGGGTGATCACGAATGGCTGCTTCTCATCCTGGAGAGAAGTGACCAGCGGGGTGCCACAGGGTTCTGTCCTGGGCCCAGTGCTGTCCAACATTTTTATTAATGACTTGGATGAAGAAATAGGGGGCATGCTCTTCAAATTTGCAGATGATACCAAATTGCGAGGGGTTGCTAATACGCCAGAGGACAGGATCAAAATTCAAAATGACCTGGATAGATTGGAGAGCTGGGCCAAGGCAAACAAAATGAAATTCAACAGAGAGAAGTATAAGGTCCTACACTTAGGTAGAAAAAATGGAATACAGAAATATAGGATGGGGAACATGTGGCTGGATAGCAGGACGTGTGGAAGGGATCCAGGAGTCTTCATAGACCACAAGCTGAACATGAGTCAGCAGTGTGATGCGGCAGCCAAGAAAGCCAATGCGATTCTCGGCTGCATCAATAGGAGTATGGTGTCTAGATCGAGGGAGGTACTGGTTCCACTCTACTCTGCTTTGGCTAGACATCATCTCGAATCCTGTGTCCAGTTCTGGGCACCCCAATTCAAGAGGGACATGATCAAGCTGGAGCAAGTCCAGAGGAGGGCGACCAAAATGGTGAGGGGCTTGGAAGCCATGAAGCCCTATGAGGATAGACTTAGAGAGCTGGGTATGTTTAGTCTGCAGAAGAGAAGGTGAAGAGGGGACAGGATAGCCATGTTTAAATATTTGAAGGGATGCCACGTAGAGGAAGGAGAGGGCTTGTTTTCTGCTGCTCCAGAGACCAGGACAAGGAGCAATGGATTCAAGCTGCAGGAAAGGAGATTCCATCTGAACCGCAGGAAGAACTTCCTGACGGTCAGGGCTGTCCAGCAGTGGAATCTGCTGCCTCGGAGTGTAGTGGAGTCTCCTTCCTTGGAGGTTTTTGAGCAGAGG
The DNA here is from genome assembly GCA_948474755.1 of Ctenosaura bakeri. NCBI lineage: Eukaryota > Metazoa > Chordata > Lepidosauria > Squamata > Iguanidae > Ctenosaura > Ctenosaura bakeri. The sequence continues at coordinate 127,967 of CAOLHI010004179.1, forward strand.
CTCGATGGCCATCTGTCAATGGGAGTGCTTTGAGGGTGTTCCTGCATGGCAGGGGGTTGGACTGGATGGCCCCTGGGGTCTCTTCCAACTCTACATTTCTATGACTCTATGATTCTATGCTGTTCCAGAGACTAGGACATGGAGCAATGGCTTCAAAGTGCAGGAAAAGAAATTATATATAAACATGAGGAAGAACTTCCTGATGGCAAGAGCAGTTTGACAGCGGAATCTGCTGCTGCCTGGGTGTGTTTTGGAGTTTCCCTCTTTGGAGGTTTTTGAACAGAGGCTGGATGGCCATCTCTCAAAGGGAGTGCTTTGATTGTGCATTCCTGCATGGCAGACGGGGGTTGGACTCAATGGCCCTTGCAGTCTCTTCCAGCTCTAGGATTCAATGATTCAATGAAATTGTGCTTTATACATTTTAATCTTGTGGGTGTTTAAAAAACTGAACTGTTGTCCAATTTTTTAAAAAAAGAACTTTTGTGCAAATAATTTTTTAAACTGTACCCTGTGTTTTTGAATACTTGCAAAGTGCCTTGGATCCCCTATGAGGATAAGGCAGGATATAAATAAAATAAAACAGAAAGAGAGCTGCCTCACGCCTCCACACATGCAAACATTAGTGGGAAAACAGATTTGTTGGGGGCTGAATGATGGTATAGGATTGATCATGTCTGAGAATGCTCACTTTGAGTGGAAGGAACAGGGAAGCATTTCCAAAACAGGAAAGAAAAGAGAGGATCTTATTGCAAATGAGAGTTAAGGAAAGCAGCAAGCAACTAATAAAAAGGCTGGAAATAGAGCTCCACCTGGTTACGTTAAAGGGACCATTTCTCATCCCTAAAGTTTTGGAATTGCCTGGAAGGAATCTCCTGAGAGCCCTTTCCAAGAACCCTTTCCTTCTTCCTCTCCTTCTCCCTTCTAGTGTTTCAAACATTTTGATTTTCCTTCTTTTTCAGACTTTCAGGAGGTTCTCTGAAGAAAACTGGGCACAGCGGCAGGGGAGTTCCCAACCCCTCCTGACTCGCTTTCTCTTTCTGAGCCCAGAGAGGGTAAACAGCCCAAAACAGAAGGCCAAGAAGAAAGGGCTGGAGGGGAGAGTTCTTGGAATTCTTGCCGAGGGGTGAATCATTGGCTTTAAGGGCACCTTTCTCTTCCAAGAGCAAAAAGGAGCAAGCAAGAAAGGCCGAACAAGGTCTCTCTGCTCCCTGCTTCCCTCTTTGTGAAGACAGACTGGCCATTTCCGCACTAGCCTGTTATAGCGCGATGATTCCACTTTCAACATCGTCTGGAATCCTGGGGTTTGCAGTTTCGGGAGGGGCCGGCTGGCCCCTCCCGAAACTGCAAACCCCAGGATTCCAGACGATGTTGAAAGTGGAATCATCGCGCTATAACAGGCAAGTGCGGAAATGGCCAGAGAGGGCTGTGGTTTTGGTGTCCTGCAACTGGGAGGCATAAACCAGCCCTAGGAAATGCTTCCGAGGTGGTTCTGGAAACATTACCCTGCCAAGATCTCTTTTTACCATTTTTTTTTTTTTTTTGAGGGGGTAAATGTTGAGAGGCTGCAAAGATTTCCCCTGTTTGCCACTGAATGCAAGGAAATGCCAATTCTCGGCATTTATGAGTGGGAAGAGTTATAAATGATGGTTAGGGAAGCTAGGTTGGTTTGTCCTCAGTCTCTGGGGACCGTTAGAATTTTTATGGAGAGTGTAAACAGCATGCAAATCAAAGATGTGTTCTTAGGAGTTTTTTCTCTCTTTTTTTCCAATAAAAAAACAGAAAAAAATCTGTGTTTTTCCAAAACATTTCCCCAAATGTTTAGAGCTGTCTGCCAAGGGAGCTATTAAAACACAGCTCTTCCATCTGCCAGTTCTAGCCTCATTTTGCATGGCCAAATACAACAGGTATGAAATTGCCCTCTCCAATTCCCCATCCCCACCAATGGCTGCGGTGGGGAAAGCTGGCCTGCAGAAGCCCCCTCCCAGGAAATCCCATTAGTAAGACCCTTCTCCTTCCAGGGTGGTGAATTGGCTTCCCTTCCCATGTACTCTTGCCTAAGGCCATTTCTGCACTAGACTGGTATAGCGTTATGATTCCACTTGGAACCTCCTATGGTACCCATTATCCACAGTGAGTAGCACCTAAGCATCAGGCATGCAGGTTAGCAAGTCACTGTCTTCCCCACAGAACTGAGATATATTGCAGTGTTGTTTAAATTATAAAAGTCATTACTCATTTTTTGTCATATACATTAGCTCATGCAATTTTATGCATGTTGATCTTCCCTTTTTGTCCTCTTTTTCAGTGATGTGTAACTTTTAAAAAGTCATATGTATGTGGAATCTTCCTTCCTTTTCTCTGCCTCTCTTCCTCTCTGCTTTCCTTTCCCCATTCAATCCCTCTGCTTGCTTCCTTCCTTCCTTCCTTCCTTCCTTCCTTCCTTCCTTCCTTCCTTCCTTCCTTCCTTCCTTCCATCCTTCTTTCCTCCTTCTCTCCCTCCCTTTCTTGCCCTTAGAATCATAGAAATGTAGAGTTGGAAGAGACCCCAGGGGCCATCCAGTCCAGCCCCCTGCCATGCAGGAACACCCTCAAAGCATTCCCGACAGATGGCCATCCAGCCTCGGCTTAAAAACCTTCAAGGAAGGAGACTCCACCACACTCCATAGAGGCAGCAGATTCCACTGCCAGACAGCCCTGACCGTCAGGAAGTTCTTCCTGAGGTTCAGGTGGAATCTCCTTTCCTGCAGCTTGAATCCATTGCTCCTTGTCCTGGTCTCTGGAGCAGCAGAAAACAAGCCTTCTCCTTCCTCTACATGGCATCCCTTCAAATATTTAAACATGGCTATCATGTCCCCTCTTAACCTTCTCTTCTGCAGACTAAACTTCCCCAGCTCTCTAAGTCTATCCTCATAGGGCTTCATGGCTTCCAGGCCTCCCACCCTGCCTTGTTTCCTTCCTTTTACTGACCAACCCCCCTTTTTGGCCATTTCCACATCCCAACCCATCCCAGCATGG